>CAKNXH010054035.1:0-49354 GCA_932178445.1 Andricus quercusramuli
CCATCTCACGGATGTGAGACGTGGCCATAGGTGTATTTTACCGCGGTTCTACTGTGGGCTATTGACATTTTTCTTTTAGATGGCAGTTGCTCTTAGTGGTACCCTGCGGTGGTTGTTTAACTTTTTTTTAAATTATATATATATAGGCCTTAACCTTATGACAAGGAAAGGATCATCATAGCCGGTACCCGAATGTAGCCGTTGGTTAATTTGCATTCATTATTATCTCACTAAGTAAAAAGTGGAGCACATACTTATAAACAATAATAATATAATTAAAAAATTATGTTTGTTAAACTTCAATTATTATTATCTCATTCTGAGAGAAAAATGGACGAAAACTGAAAAATTTCAACAAAAAACATTCGCAATTACATAGCATTACTATACCAGATACTTACAAACAATAATAATTTATTTAAATAATTTTGTTAGCTGAATATCATTAATTAGTTGAAAGTTGGAATTTGAAAATTTCAAACAAATTCCTGAACTTTCGAACGTACGTACGCTGCACCATATATACGAAATATCTGTCGGGGTGCTTTGGGGCGACTGACTTTTCAACATGTAATATAAAATATAATATATAATATATAATATATAATATATAATATATAATATATAATGTGAGCACGTCAGAGCAAAAGAAAAATACCGCAGAGCCGAGAGGAAAAACGAGACAAGTACCGTTAGAAAGAGAAACTCTGACGCAGAATGCCTGAAGAGCAAGAAAGCGCACACAGAAAAAACTAAGTGTAAATTTTACCCGGATTTCGGGGTAAAGATTACCTGCAACAAAAATTACCTCATGTGGGTAAACTTTACCCGCACATCGTGGTATTTTTCTGGTTATACCCACGCTTGTGGGGAACTTTTGACAGTTCTAACGATTCGGCAAAACAGCCTTTATGACGCCGCACTTATCCGATTTACCTGTTACACCAACCATCAGCTAACTTCACTTCAGCGATTCAAAGCTAGTGGCTTCCAATTTTCAAGACTTTGGTAACAATTTTCATGAGAACAAAAGAAAGTTTCTGCCCATCGAGGGTAATATTTGTATTTTACCAATACGAACAGGTAAAAATACGAAATTACCTGCAACACTATTTACCCTACGGTTTTCCTGTGCAGCAATAATTGTCTCGTTTCTCCTCACGACTCTGCGGAGTCTTCCTTTTGTTCTGAGGTGCTCATATAATATATAATATATAATATATAATATATAATATATGATATATGATATATAATATATATATATATATATATATATAATATAATTTTTTTACAAAAAAAGATGAATTTCCCAACCAAAATAAACATTTTTCAAAAAATAAAGTGTTGAATTTAAAAAAAAAAATGTTCGTTAATCTTCAACCAACTAGTTGAACTTTCTACCAAAATGGTTGAATTCAACCAAAAAAGACGAATTTTCAACCAAGTAGCTCAATCCTGTACCAAAACAAGTTAATTTTATATAAAAATCGTGGAATTTTGTTTATTATTGAATTTCATTTCTTGTTTAAAACGTGATAGATCCTTATTGCTGTTATGAAGGACAAATTCTTCCAATTTTGAAATTGCGCTGCAATTTTTAAACCCTTAAAAAGTTTATCAAAGGCTGACTCGATTGGACAAAATCCTTCAAAAGTTCGCGTGGCTACAACATTGAGGCAACCATACATGCATGCATACATACATACATACATACATACATACATACATACATACATACATACAAACAAAATACATACATACATACTATAACCCTTAATGTAAATGAATATTATTATTTGATTTATTTGCCATGATACTCATCTTGGTTCCTCATGGTTCATTGCGTTGAGCGCCAGCTAAATTTTACCTAAATTTGCAAAAGGGATAATCCCATTGGGTTCAGAACCTCTTCACATTTTGTTTTGATCCGGGTTATTCCCAATTTGAGTTAGGGAGTGACCAGGCCCTACTAATTCAGATGTAAGGGAAGCGGAGAGGGGAGTGGTCAGGATTGACGTCACACGTTAATAAGTAATGATCACTCACGAGTAATGTCCATTTTAACTCGTATATTTAAAAAAAAAACATAAAGGAAGTTATTTCAGGTAGCGATACATTTTGAAATAAAAGTTTAGTCGCCCGATTCGCCGATTATCAGACGGCCATATTTGATGGCCACGCGCTAGAATCGCGGGAATGCATACGTGTCGAGTCACTTTTTACTCAAACTCCGATCTTTATACTGTAATTGACTTGATTTTATTTTATTAATATCAAGAGTCGAACATAAAGAAATTTGTTCCAAGTTACCGATACATAGCGACAATCAAATACTAGTCGACCGATTTACAATTTACCAGTTGGCCATGTTAGATTGCTATGCGACGAGTTCGCGGAAACGCCCAGCTCACGAGTCACTTTTTAATTGAAACGACATTCCTCGTCATTCCACCAGGTTGGATTCTTGAATTGTCGACTAGCACGCGCCCGTGATGACGGTTATGAATGGCCGGATGCTACCCAGCCGGCGTCGGACATTTTGCAGGACCGCGTGGTCGAATTTTTACATTCTGATTCACTGACTCTACTCCTGGATGAGAAAGCACGGCTGAGGATTCCGACAAGTTTAGCTTGTACCACTTAAGTTTAGACCGAACAGGGCTCGCGCGAATACATTTTTGAGTTGAATTATTAAGACGCTTTATTTAAGAAAAAGGCCACTGGTCAGCCATTGCTGACGACTCGTAAATTCTTGGCTATTATAGCCCACTCGCGTACATTTGCAAATTTTTAATGAAACAAGATCTTTCGAACACAAGAAAAACAAGGTAGAGAGCAAGAAATTAACAAAGTAAAACCTCACCTGTAATTACTCTTCGTCCCCGTAGGGAACCACGTCCCAGTGGCATTTTAGAGATCCAAAAAAAAGTCAAATTGAGACCAGAGAGACTCTGACAAGTCGCCGAGTAAATTTTTACAGAGTAGGCTGCCTGAGCGTCGAACTAGTAGTGACGATTGTCGGAGATGCTCGTCCTCAAGGACTTACAAACCTGTATTCCGTCATGCGCCGATGACTGATTTTGCAGATAGAGCGCGAATACGTTCGCAACTGGCGGCAAGCATGCGTTACATCACGCGTCGGCGACGATCCTGCGGATAGAGAGAGAGGGAGAGAAAACTCGTCCACAACGGACGGCACGAGGTGGCGCACGGACGCGCAGAACAACCACGCGGTCCGCTACGCTATAGTCTATGGTACCGCAGTATGGCCGCGCGCTTGTTCACGCCAGTTTGTTTACATCGCCGCGATGTGCACGTGGACGTCGTCGCCCTGGTTAACGTTGATCGCACGGGACTCCCCTCCATGCGAGTAACCAGGTTCCTCTTCTCCGAAGCCGGGATGTCGTGGCCTCTGCGTTGTTTCGCGTGACGTGTGTACGTGTTGCGAGACTGTCACTGACCCCTGGTCACTAGTGACAGTTGCGCGTGTGTGTGTGTGTGCTGAGCCCTTCGGCTCCGGTTTATATATATAAAAAAAAAGAACGTGTGTGATTAGTGAGTTTTCGGTCGATCAATCATAATGATCGACAGGTGGTTGACTTAAAATTTTGAGTGATTGTTTCGTTGAGAGTACATTTTACTCGAACCAGTCGACTCCAGCTGCTCGCCGGCAACTGTCAGAAAGTTGACTACTATTTCGAGCCTCACAAGTAGAGATGTGTAAAAGTACGTTTACTAATTTCAAATTATTTGTATACCTGGACTAATGCCACGTTACAACTCCCCCCGGACAAGATTCGACCCGCCGGGTTGAATAACTGATGAGGCCACATCCCAATTCCCCGCTCTCACGCATTGATTGTTATCTAGTGAGAGCCGTCAGTAATCGTCAGACCAGGGTACTTTAATATCGTACATTTCGTGTTAATAAGCGTAGAATCAAATGAAAATAAAATAACATAGTAGCATTATTATTTCAGTGATTCAAGGTCGGAAGGTTCAAGCCTGCTTAAGATCAAATTTGAGTGTTAATAATTACGACTGCAAGGAAAAGAAGCCACTGAATGACAGCTTTCTAGACCGGAACTAAATAAAATACTATTCGCAAGGCTTTCTACACTCCTAAGTGCGCCTAATTAGACTGTGGAAGTCCGTTTTCCTTGTCCTAACGACATGATTAAATCAAATGTAAGATGTAGGCAAATTATTATGAAACGGACGACTCTTTTGAGATTGCGATCCCGTGCTTAAGTTTAGGTTCACTAGGACTAGAGTATGAGCATGCTGCAGAAAGGTGAAGTCAATTATAAGAGTCGATACTTAAAGTAGTGATTAAGGTTTTTATGAACTGGGGTACGAGCCCCCCCAGCTCGGGCTTACACCTTCTCATCCTCGGTATGTGTTGGGAACCCGCTTGTTCCGTTTCCCAAAAATGGATAACCCAACAAAAAAAAATACTCCAAGCGGAACTAAACAAAAACTTTGCCCTCACATACTGAGAGAAGCAACAAAAATAATCATAACAGATGAGGATGTTGAAAAAAAAAAATGAAAGAGAGAACAAAAAAAAATGCTTCGATTCTTTCCCTGTGTTCGGTAGCGTCTCTACCGACGCGGGGACTTCCAGGACGGGCAGCTTAGATAGCCGTGCCCGTATTGGAGGCATTTTCCGCACCTCCCGTTGAGCTCCTTTTTCCAACCGAACATCTTCGGTGGCTTGACTCGGCGGAACTGCGGATCTGTGCGGACCCTTAGCCAGGCACGCTCTTCCAAAGACAGGGCCTTTCTGTTGACGGCCTGTGACCGCTGGACGGGATGAACTGCCCTGGGACCGGCCTGTGGTTGATGAACGACCGGGACAACTTCCGGTCCGGCCTCTTCCACCTCCATACCCAGTTGGCCTAACCCCTTCTTGATTCTCCCCAGGGAATCCTCGCTCGAGGACGCCGCCTTCGTCTTCTTCTTAGTCGGGGCCTTCCCGACGGCTCCTGTTGCCACAGTTGGCTGTTGACCCGTGCTGCTCGATGATGGGGTCTGCGGTTCAGAAGCGACGGCCATGCCGCTGGCTGCGGCTGATCCCCCGGCCACCACCGTCGTGTGGTTGTTCCCTGTTGCATGCTGGATGTTTATAGAAACCTCCACCACGACCGACTCTCCGGAACCCAACGAGTCTCTGGCTGCTTCAGCCCCGCGTTTGAGGCCGTGTGCTGAAAGACAAAGTGAGAAACTATTGATTAGTTCGATCTTTTCTACTTCTAATTACTAATATCTTACGTGATCTAACTTTCACCCAAGCGTGCGCCCTATCCGAACGGGCTTATCTAATCTACCAGACACGCTCCCCTATCTGGAAAAGGATCGATTTCGCAATTTGCCCCGCTCCACCGTACCCAGTTCCGAGCCTGAGTGGTGTTGCTGGTTATTGCCGTAGCCCCAGTCAATATCTATTTCCGCCTCGTCCTCTCCTGTGGTGGAGTCCTCGTCTGATGACTCGGAGTCGCGTATCTCGAGAAGCAAGCGATCGATCTCGTTTTGCCTCTCGCGCTCCGCCTGATAGCCCTCATCCCCGTCCAAGTACTTTTGGAGGTGTGACGCGTGGTAGCGACCCACGAGCCTACCCTTCGGTGACGCGAGCTTGTAGACGTATGGTGAGATCACCTCCACCACCGTGAAGGGACCCGTAAACTTGGGTGCTAGCTTCTCCGCCACGTTATCCCTCGCTCTAGAGAGCACATGGTTTGGCTTTTTCACCAGGTCGCCGACCTTGAACTGTTGGCCGCGGTGATTTTTTCGAGCCATTACAGCCGGACTGCACCATTCGCTATCCGATGGTTCTATCAAATCCTGTCCGATAAGATCATTAGCTTTCTCGATCAAAATACCGCATACCTTCGGTGACATCCGGTGATTCTTTTGTCGGATTGATTTGTATCCGCGCGTGTCGATCACGTGCTCGACGAGCTTCGCTGCGGGCAATTTATCCGGTATAAATTCGATAGATTGGCTATTGGAATTTCGATCTTCTACTTTAGGAAAATTATCATTGAAATAGGTCGTTTTTCACTATCTCAATATTACCTTGCCCTAAGCCATGGTAAAATTAGTTCGGACTCAGAAAGGAGAAGATTAATTGAATGCACACGATTTAATTAAAGCAAATCAGAGTTTCATTCAAAAGATAGAATCTGTTGCGAAGTTGGTACAATAATCAGTCGTTCCGGTTACAATCTACTCAGTCTTGACGTGGTTCATCACACTCAAATAACGCTTAGTGTTATTTCGTGAAGTACAATGTCACGCATGAATAAGCACCGTTGGCTATAAATTATGAAATAAATTATCACGCACGAATGAGCTTCGTGATTTCACTCTCTTCTTCTCTAGAGAGAATTAATACTGAGGCCGTACATTTTTCGTTGTATTACGGAAAATAGAAACCTAAAATTAAACAATTTATGCAGCGGATAACATTCAATATGCGCCGTCCTGTATCGCCTGTAAACCTATCTTCCGGAGTCTGATACGGCGTACCCGGATCTATTGCAAGAGAAATAAAAAAGAAAGCTGGAGCCTATGATGGCTTGCCCAGAATAAACGGTATCAAAAAACGAAGGTGTCGGGAGCCTTGTTCAGCGTGCCCTAACAATAAAAAAAAACAAATAAAAAATATCTGGGGGTGTCGTGCACCCAAAAAAACAAGGTCTGAAAAGTAGAAATGACTGGAGCCTGGAATGGCGTGCCCAGCGTTAGTACAGAGTGAATAATCACAGGTAAACAAGAAAAGCAGATGCAATCTTGGAGCCGGTGAGGCGTGCCCAAGAGATCAGAAAAAAGGTACAAAAGAAATTCAGGAGCCTGGTGCAGCGTACCCTGATTTTGAAAAAATGATTTCCAGAGCCTGGTTCAGCGTACCTGGATTTCCAAAAACTACGGACATAGATCCTTCCAGAGCAGACACCTGTTCGGTCAGATCATAAGGCAGTCGACTGCGGTTACCCGTAGTCGACTCAAGAGTGCCAGCTCTGGATATCTCCTCCCTTCTTATACCCTGGACGCTTGAGGTTGGGCGCAGGAAAACCGACTCGACACTTCCTAGCGTTCTTGCGAGGAACCATTACCGCCTGTCGGATGGCTACCGCTGCGCGCTGTGTCGAGTATCCCCTATGTGTTCGTTCAGCCTACTCTCAGGCGTAGACTGAAGTGATCGTTTCATCTGCCCCCTTTTCGAGAAGATTCCTGCTTAGGGGGCTTCCCGAAACATTAACTGTTATTGTTCAGATCGACGTTCTGTTCTCATTGCTGTCGTTGCTTGTAGGAGAGATGGAGCACCATGGAGTCTAATTGATCCTCCTCTGAGTCATCCCCGAAGATATCCTCGAATCTCTTCTGGAGGGTGGATTTTTTTGACGATCATCTTGACCCGTTTGCTCATGGATCTTTTCCGTTTGAGTTTTGGACGTTTTGAGGATTCGCTTTCGTTGGGTTGTGACTGCTCCCTGGTCGCTTCTTTGGTGTCCCTGGCTGGCTCCATGGAGCCAGTGCCCTGATCCCGGGTGGGAACCATGATTTCTGTCGGAATAATGTATGTAATGGTAGTGGATTGGTATCTTTTGGTTTTCAGACGGGGGTGCTTTCTTTTTGCCGTAATGGAGCGAGGTCGTCCCACAACCACGTGTTGATGGCTGCTCCGCATCCTCACGGAGGTAGGTTTCCCAGGTACAACTTGGGTGCATGCGTCCACTTCAATTAATTGGTGGTACGACATAACTTGGGTTGAGGCGTCCATTGTACTACAACTGAGGGAAATTTACCTTTGAAATGTACTACGCGTGCGTTCTCAGAAGTGTCTTGGTACGCTACCAGTGCCCCGGCTTAGTTAGAATGATATTTTCTAATTTCGTTGACGTGAAACATTCCCCTCTCTATACCATTCCTTGAGTCTATTACTGCGTGAGTTCCCTGTCCCACTACTTTCTTTATTTCATAGGGACTCTCAAAGACTGTCATGAATTTGACAATGCGTTTTAAGATTTTATCAGATAAATTGTAAGCTTTTACTAGTACTGCATCATTTGCCTGGTATATGGCAGGTTCCTATCGTAGGTTGTGTTTTTCTGCTCTAGTCAACCCTTTCTTCAGGATGGAGTTTTTAGTCAGCGTCAATTTCTCTTCGTAGCTTGGCTCCTTGGTTCCTGTTCGTCTTTAGACCCATTTTTCCCCAAAACAGTGGATTTCGTTTATGATGTTTTCTATGATTTGTAATTTATCATACCACGCAGAATGTCTGTGGTCTTGTAGCAAGATCCGGAAATATTTAGAAAGTTCCTTATTTACACGTTCGACCATGTTTGCCTGCGGATGCTTGATTGAGGTTAGTGTATGTTCTATACCTCCTTTTCTCAACTTATCTCCCCAAGTGTTATTTGTAAATTGGGTTCCGTGATCTGTGACGATTGCTGTTCTCATCTCCTCTCTGAAGTGCCTTGCGGGCTTCTGGGTAATTTCAGCGTTAGTTGGCGTGGGGGTGAGTCCTCTTGCTTCTCGGAATGATTGTATGGCATAGGCAGCCATAGAGGTGTCTTCACTAGGTAGATAATACCCAAATTCCAGCTTAGTTTTGATCTCGTGCTGGGTAGTTTCTCCCCAGTATCTACGTTCAAGTTTGTCACAGAATCTATTGGAATCATCATTGTCTTCTTTGACCAAGCCCCGCCAATCCCTAGGTGTTCCACGCAGACAAGTCCTTATTACAAAAGCAGTCTGTTCCCTAGTGGGTCTTACAGCCGACCAAAAATCACAGAGTTCTTCTAAGAATTTAATTGGAGAGTCACCTTCGCTGAAGCCTGGAGTTTTAGACGTAATTTTTAGGTTTCTGGTTCCGAAACCTCTGGCTGGGTTCGGTGATATGTTCCGTACCCTTTCTTCTAATTGCTTCCTGCGCTCTTCAACTCTCAGGATTTCTTCTTCATTTTTTCTTACTGCCAGTTGGATTAATTCGGTCAGTCGTTTGTTCTTGTTTGTAGTACCCTCCTTGAAGTCTTCAAATTGCCCTTCAACCACTTGAAAACTCACTTCATGTATTTGTCTGAGGGACATAACTTGATTTGTTGTCTCGGTAAACATTCGGCTCTCTGCGTCTTCAATTTCTTCACGGAGTTCCATTTGCGTTGTTTCAATTTTCCTTTCGTCGTTCATCGTGTCCAGTTCTTCCTGCAGGCTTCGACGGCTGGCTTGAGGAAATATTTTAGGAATGGTACCAGTGTGACGTGAAACATTTGGTAAAGTGTAGTCTTCGGCTTCAGTTGATGTTGAGTTGGGTCCCACTGCCCCCTACTCATGATGTGTCGGTGTAGTAGGCATGCTCATGCTTGCCTCTCCATTCTCATCTTGGATGTCAATTTCGAGTGGACCTACCGGCTTGTTGATATTGTGACGCTTACTCGCACGACCCCGTGTGTGAGTCATGATTTCTATCTTACAAATTCTTAATAATCTTCTTTTCTGGGTCCCTGTTCGGGCGCCTATGGAAGAGTTCGTTTTTTTCTATCTTAATATTACCTAGCACTAAGCCCTGGTAAAATTAGTTTGGACCCAGAAAGGCTCTTCCAAAGACAGGGCCTTTCTATTGACGGCCTGTGAACGCTGGACGGGATGAACTGCCCTGGGACCGGCCTGTGGTTGACGAACGACCGGGACAACTTCCGGTCCGGCCTCTTCCACCTCCATACCCAGTTGGCCTAACCCCTTCTTGATTCCCCCCAGGGAATCCTCGCTCGAGGACGCTGCCTTCGTCTTCTTCTTAGTCGGGGCCTTCCCGACGGCTCCTGTTGCCACGGTTGGCTGTTGACCCGTGCTGCTCGATGCTGGGGTCTGCGGTTCAGAAGCGACGGCCATGCCGCTGGCTGCGGCTGATCCCCCGGCCACCACCGTCGTGTGGTTGTTCCCTGTTGCATGCTGGAGGTTTATAGAAACCTCCACCACGACCGACTCTCCGGAACCCAACGAGTCTCTGGCTGCTTTAGCCCCGCGTTTGAGGACGGGTGCTGAAACACGAAGTGAGAAACTACCGATTAGTTCGATCTTTTCTACTTCTAACTACTAATATCTTACGTGATCTAACTTTCACCCAAGCGCGCGCCCTATCCGACCGGGCTTATCTAATCTACCAGACACGCTCCCCTATCTGGAAAAGGATCGATTTCGCAATTTGCCCCGCTCCACCGTACCCAGTTCCGAGTCTGAGTGGTGTTGCTGGTTATTGCCGTAGCCCCAGTCAATATCTATTTCCGCCTCGTCCTCTCCTGTGGTGGAGTCCTCGTCTGATGACTCGGAGTCGCGTATCTCGAGAAGCAAGCGATCGATCTTGTTTTGCCTCTCGCACTCCGCCTGATAGCCCTCATCCCCGTCCAAGTACTTTTGGAGGTGTGACGCGTGGTAGCGACCCACGAGCCTACCCTTCGGTGACGCGAGCTTGCAGACGTATGGTGAGATCACCTCCACCACCGTGAAGGGACCCGTGAACTTGGGTGCTAGCTTCTCCGCCACGTTATCCCTCGCTCTAGAGAGCACATGGTTTGGCTTTTTCACCAGGTCGCCGACCTTGAACTGTTGGCCGCGGTGATTTTTTCGAGCCATTACAGCCGGACTGCACCATTCGCTATCCGATGGTTCTATCAAATCCTGTCCGATGAGATCATTAGCTTTCTCGATCAAAATACCGCATACCTTCGGTGACATCCGGTGATTCTTTTGTCGGATTGGCGCGTGTCGATCACGTGCTCGACGAGCTTCGCTGCGGGCAATTTATCCGGTATAAATTCGATAGATTGGCTATTGTAATTTCGATCTTCTACTTTAGGAAAATTATCATTGAAATAGGTCGTTTTTCACTATCTTAATATTACCTTGCCCTAAGCCCTGGTAAAATTAGTTTGGACTCAGAAAGGAGAAGATTAATTAAATGCACACGATTTAATTAAAGAAAATCAGAGTTTTATCCGTAAGATAGAATCTGTTGTTGGTACAATAATCAGTCGTTCCGGTTACAATCTACTCAGTCTTGACGCGATTTATCAAACTCGAATAAGGCTTAGTGTTATGTCGTGAAGTACAATGACACGCAGGAATAAGCACCGTTGGTTCTAAATTATAAAATAAATTATCACGCACGAATGAGCTTCGTGATTTCAGTCTTTTATTTTCTAGAGAACATTAATACTGAGGCTGTACATTTTTCGTTGTATCGCCTTGCCCAGAATAAACGGTATTTCCAGAGCCTGGTTCAACGTACCTGGATTTCCGAAAACTACGGACAAAGATCCTTCCAGAGCTCTGGATCTATCCTCCCTTCTTATACCCTGGACGGTTGAGGTTGGTTGCGGGAGAACCGACTCGACACTTCCTAGCGTTCTTACAAGGAACTATTACCGCCTGTCGGATGGCTACCGCTGTGTCGTGTATCCCCTATGTGTTCGTCTAGCCTACTCTCAGGCGTAGACTGAAGTGATCGTTGCATCATTTTTCGAAATATGGAACTCTGCATCCGGAGGATTTTTTTGTAGACTTCAGGCTATGGATTGTAATTACAACACCCCGCTAAACATACTGAGTCAATAACAATAATTTCTGAAAGGCTGTAAAAACTCTGTCAATATATTCTTCGATCTTATCCTTCAGAAAAATGATCATTTTTAGAAAATATTGAACTCTGTGACCGGATGAATTTTTTTTTTTGACTTCAGGCTATGGATTCATATCACAACACCCCACCAAACGCACCTATTGGATTCCAACTCGAATTCAGGTTTAGAAAAAAGCCATAATAGTCAGAATGTCATTGGAATAAATAATAAAAAACTTGTCTCGAGAACTGGTTCTCGAGAATAATGTGAAAAAAGACAAGTTTCAAATTGTTTTCATGGAGCTCAACGGCCACCATAAAGTCTTATCTGGGTGGGGGGGGGGGGCATGCTGATAGGAATTCATAGCCTGAAGTTGAGAAAAAAATTCATCCGGGCACAGGGTTCAATATTTTTGAAAAATGATCATTTTCCTGAGAGAGAAGATCGAAAAATATATTGACAGAGTTTTTACAGCTTTCCAGAAATGATTGTTACTGCATGGGTGTGTTGCATAGTATGTGTTCTAGGTACTCAGCGTGTGCATGACACGCTCTGTACCTATCACTGGGAACTTCTTGACATAAAATGCGGTCACGGTATGCTGAGGTGGAAATGACACCGTCCTGGCATGCAAAAATAAAACCCTCTGTACCTGAATTGAGCCTTGATGATTTGAGGAAAGCAAAAGTTTGCTCCTTCGACAAGGACTGTTTTTCTACATTTCTGTCAAAGTTTGCGTGCAGATGCTTGTCGAGTAGCTGTTTGTGAAAATTTGCAACCTCTGCTTTCTTCACTTCGGCTTTTAGACGTGAAACATCTAGATGGAGTAATGCACTTTCCTCACTTCTGATGTTAAGATTCAGGCCAAGGGTCTCGGCCGCTTGCTCCGCGCCTTTGTAAAGGAACGCTCCGTCGCCAATCATCTCGTGGTTCCTGACCATCTTTAGGAGAGAATCTCTGTTATTCGTAGAGATGTATGCTGTACTTAGAACAACTCGGTTATGAACATACTGGAGATTCAGAAGTCCGCGTCCGCCGTGACGGCGTGAAATGTATAATCGCGGAACTGACGAATTGATATGCAAGCTTTTATGCATATGCATGATCTTGCATGTAATGAAATAAAGGGCCTTAAGCTCGTACTTCGTCCATTGAACTACCCCAAACGAGTAGAGTTGTCATTAGGTAGGTCATTTGAAGGTAGGACCTTGAGGTCGCTTTTCAAGGTCATATACTCTTTTCTTAAATTAATTGGTTTTCTGAGAGTAGCAAACGTTCAAGATGCTTTTAACAAGTCGATAGAATGTAAAAGTGTGAACTACCTTCACCATCTTGACCTGCAGGTAAATTATCAAGGTCATTTAAAGGTTAAAAGTCAAAAAAAGTCTTTTGGAGAGAAGTCAAATGAAGGGCAACTGTTTAAAAAGCTCTTGAACATTACTTTTAGCGTTACTCGGAAACAACGACGTGGACGTAGTAAGTTCTGTTTCCTTTGGAATGCTTACTGACCGTGAGTCTCCTTGCCTCTCAAGTTTGGGGTGCTTGTTTATCGTGAGTCCTCTTGCCTCTTACGTTTGGGGTGCTTGTTTATCGTGAGTTCCGTTTGCCTCTCACGTTTGGGGTGCTTGTTTATCGTGAGTACCCTTGCCTCTCACGTTTGGGGTGCTTGTTTAGCGTGAGTCCAATTGCCTTTCACAATGACTGTTATTGTTTCAATTACCCACGGAGTAACTGTTCCAAATTTCCTCCGTTGGCTTCAAGACCAAACGTAAACGTCTTTCAAAACTGCCCACAGTTCTAAGCAAAGTTTCTCTAGGAATGGTCGCACAAGCTATTCGAATTCGTTCTATCAGATATTCTCTCGCCGTAACCCGTTGAGCAAAAACAACATTTTTAAGATATCTCCACAAAAAAAATCAGGCGATGTAAGGTCTGGTGAGCAAGGGGGCCATTCAACTGGACCTCTTCTTCCGATCCACTTAACATTCGAATTGTTATTCAAAAACTCACGAACGATGCGTGCAAAGTGTGGCGGAGCACCATCTTGTTGAAACCACATTCTTATCCTTGTTGCTATGTCAACGTTCTCTAGAAGTCCAGGTAAGTAGTCTCTTAGCAACTCTAAGTAGGTATGTCTGTCAACGCTTGCGTCAAAAAAGTAGGGTCCAAGTAAATAGCTATTTATTATTCCGCACCATGCCATAAAACTCCATCGACGTTGATGATCCATTGGTCTGTACCAGTAGGGATTTTCTTCTGACCAATAATGACAATTATGTCTATTGAGCTGTCCATCGCTATAGAATTCAGCTTCGTCAGAGAAAAGTACGTATCGAAAGAAACGAGGATCATTTTGTATCATTTGCAAAGCCCATTGGCTAAAATTAACACGGGCCAATAATGATTTAGCCTTAAAGCCTGCGTTAGAGTAATATAATAGAGGTCGTAATTTACAGCTCTAAGAATTCTTGAAGCTGTATTTCTTGGTATACCTATTTCTATTTTAATCTGACGAGTACTAATTTGTGAATCAAGATGAACAGATGCTAAAATAATTAAAACTCGTGCATCATTTTCGTCATATTCATGATATCGGCGTTGACGAACAAGATGTCCATTACGAGCTCTTCGAGTTAAAATTCTTATTGTCGAATCAGTAGGATGTCTTCTGTCTGGATACCGTTCAGCATATAGTCGAGATGCAGCGGTGTAATCGTTATGACATTCCCCTAAAAGCAATATTATGCCAACAATTTCAGCAGGTGGATTTTTTTTTAATTTATACCATTAAGCCGTTTCCCTTTCGGCGAGCCTCTAGGAGTAGGCGTGACACTACCCGATTCGGGTAGTGTTTCTAGGTGGATAGTTTCTTGTAGTAAAGCCCAACACTGCTTAACTTCAGTGATCTAACGGGAACTGGTGTTTCCAGCGTCGTATGGCCGTTGCTATAATGCAACATTTGTTTGAAAACAAGCATAAAAGAGTTAACTAGTAAATTGAGCTTCAATAATAAAAGCAAGTTTGAATAATGAACATACGATTACAAAGAAAAAACGCACGAAAATCGTGAAACGCTGTAAATGTTCTGAGAACCATGCCAAAGCTTTTATTGATATTCTGTGAAACAAAGTAAATAATCCTAAAAGACTTAGATAATAGAAAGAAGATAACACAACACGCGTCCAGTCTTTTCAACCGAAAAACAAAGCGGAGAATGAACTGAGCGTTGTCGCATATGGCCGTTTTTAGACACTTTACATTGATATTTGACATTTCTAGGGTCACAAAAGCAAATTTCTCATAAGACATTTTCGACGTGAAATTTTCCGCTCTTTTCAGATCCGAAGTCAAAAATACGGGTTTCCACTTTGAAAAATCATCTTCACCCCCAATGACCTTGAAAATTGACCTCAAGGTCAAAATTAATAGTACCTTCAAATGACCGTCTATGTACTGTACAGTTTTTGTCTGAATCATCTGTTATAGATGGAGTATTTCAAGAGATGTTTAAATCCATAAATTAAAATGGGACACATTCATTTCCACCTTAGCATACCGTAACCGCATTTCATGTCAAGAAGTTCCCAGTGATAGGTGCAGAGCGTGTCATGCACACATTAAATACCTAGAACACATACTATCGGGGTGTCCGACTCACGCCGGAACGACGTATATCTATAGACATAATGCGACCCTAAGAGTGCTTTATTACCATCTTTGTCGCTCTTACGGTGTTGGTCGCGACCCTGTCCTGCCGAACGCTCCGAGGGAAATAGAGTCAATTGTCCGAAACGAGAAGTGCCAAATTGTCTGGAATTACGATTTTCGGCCAGCAGTCTCCGTTGCGCACTCGAGGCCTGACATTGTTCTCCAAGAGTTCAAAAAACGAACTGTATTCGTGATCGAATTTTTGGCTCCGTTTGAATACAAAGTCACTGCAAAGGAGAATAAAAAAGAGGACAGGTATCACGACTTTAAAAGAGAGCTGCAACGACTGCAAAACATTCGGTGCAAGTATTTGTCCTTGTGATAGTTGCTCTCGAAGGTGCGAAACGATCACTAGTTCGTAACCATACAGCCATACCGGCGTGCCAAAAATTTGCGAAGGCATTTGCGAGATGGATGCAGAAAGCTGTCATCCTTGGGTCGCTTTGTGTCGTTAAGACACACGAGGGTTTCGCCGGCCTGTTGTCGTGATTTCGCCGTGCCCTGTGACCACCCATCTCCCGGTTGTGAGACGTGGCCATAGGTGTGATTTACAGCTGTTCTACTGGGGGCTATTGACGTTTTGTAGATGGCAGTTGCTTTTAGTGGGACCCTGCGGTGGCTGTTCAACAACCACTTGAGCGCTCAAAGACCATAAATAGCTTCAAGTAGCTGTGTAAGGTCCTGATAACACCTGAGGAGGAATGCCCACCTATCACTACCAAGGAGGTGAAAAACGTATTGAGAGGCATGAAGAACTATTCCGCTCCGGGACCAGATGGTATCAAGACCTTCTGGTGGAAGGAGTTTCCTTCAACCCATCAGCATCTGGTCCAAATTTTCACCTCATATCTAAAGTCGGAAGAGCCTATCCCGATGGGGTTGGTGGAAGGGCACACAGTGTTCCTGCCGAAGACGGGCAACTTAGCTGACCCTAAGAATTACAGGCCAATAACTTGTCTGAACACACTATATAAGATCTTTACAGCTATCCTAAATGATAGGATTGTTCGGTCAATTTGACCTGTGTGGCCAGAGATGTATGAACAACGCGGCTCCAAGAACTGATGTAGTAGGATGTCGGAAGAACCTGCTTATCGATAGATGTGTCTGTAAAGACGCAGCATCCTATCAGCGATTTCTATCGATGGCCTGGATTAATTACCGGAAAGCTTTCGATTTAACCACCCATAGACTTATCATCTGTCTGCTGGAAAGCTTGAAGGTTTGTGATGATCTGTTTTACCCCTCCCCACTAATTGTCTCTGCGGACGCTTCACTCTAGCCATGGGTAGGTATTTAGAGACAATTAAAGACAGATCTTTTAATTAACAAAAGTATCACAAGGATTTATTTCCTACTGAACATTACAAATCTAACTTATAACCTAGTGTCTTGTGTGATGCACGTTTATGACCATGTGTGAAAGTGCGTGTGTGCGTGTGTGTGTGCGTAAATTACAGTGTTAAATGTAGATGTCGAGTGTAACGCGGTAACAACATTATGTGTGTTTGTGATGAATATGATTCTAGCAGTTTGAGGTTGATGAAAAACCAAACGGAAGCAAAAAGTGATCGGGTACGGTCGGTATGTAGTCCGGGGAAATTATCTCGAAAAAGGTCGATTTCCAGAAAAAAAAGGTATTGTTTTTTTTTCTTCAGAATCATGTCCCTGAAGGCATTAGAAATTAATACTAAAAAAGTTCCTCATCAGATCGGCGCCGCATACACCCCTAGCCTCGAAAAACATCCCTTAGACGGGTAGTAGCGCTGGTTTTTGGCTATTATATACGAAAGGGTGCGTCGGAGATTAAAAATGAATAGAAGTGAAAATATTTATAATAGAATTTGCAATAAAAAAGGTTCCATACACTTTTGCTGTACAGGCCATAGGTGATGCGTAATCAGCTCCATGAGTGGGGGGGATGTTTCAGCGTATGGTGCGAAACGTACTCCCTCGCTTATTTTTCGGCCCATCTCATAAAAGGGTAGTTTTTGGACAAAAATGAAAAGAAGACAATTTGTAGAGCAGAAAATTTCCTTTTAGGACCAATACATTCTTTTTGGATTACATCAATTTGGAAAGTCATTATTATTATTTTTGTACAGTTCACGTACAAGCACTGGGATCTTATTTCCACCTACCTGTAAGGTAGAGTTTTTGTTGCGTTTTTTTTATTGTGGTTTACGAACGAAAGTTCAAGTTCTTTCAAAAATATAATTTAACATTCCATAGTTAAATATATAACAAATCAAAAATCGCTTTTTTAAGTTTCCTTATAAAACTCATTATTTCTGTTAGAGATTGCTTTACTCAGCCCTTGAACTCTTATATTTTGAAATATATCTCATGAAAAGTGAAAGTTGGAGTGCCGATAAGAGGCTGGACTCGCGCTAGGCTAGACCACTTGAGATTTTTTACGTGGGTCCAGACCCATCTGCGGGTGGGAATGGCTTGTACGTGGTGAACTCGTTTTTAAGGGTCCCAAGCATCCTCAACTGACGGGATAAACTCTTCTTCGTATACGCAACCCCATAAATACTACACCCTGTATATTCAAGAAAGGGACCCTCTCTATATGCACTTGTTCTACAGAATAAGCAATAATGAGGCTGAAGTACTATGAGGCAGTTGTGTTTCGAAATTCATCATGGCTTCAACATGTAAATGTTTTATATGCGAAAAAAGTTTGAGTGTATGTGAGACAGTCGAAGTAAAAAGTGGAATTGACAATCTTAGACGAGTGAGTGAAATTCGCAAAGATGGATACATGAACTTATGATGAAGGGACGACTCGATAGAAGTACATACAATATGTAGACTGGAGTATATTAGGCAGCGTAATATTAATCCAGATTTAAAAACATCACAAAAAGATCCAGGTAAGAATAATCCAGTTTTGCGGTCTGCCGAAATATTTAATTTTAAGACAAAAGGCCTGTTTTGTGGCGAAAATTGGAACCCAGAAGCAGAAAAAAAGAAAATGGAAAACCTACGAAACCCCATTTACATGGTGCGTACTATAAGTCTCAAAGATAAGATTTCAATGGATGCTACAAGCCGGAAGGACGAATGGGGTGAGCAAGTTTCGAGAGGGATGAACCTGAAGATCAAAATTTGGTTTCTGCATTCGGTGAACTAAGCTCCTTTATTGATGAGAGTGATGAATGTCAATTCACACTTAAGGCATTGATCAGAAAAATTGAAGAGCATATGCCCGATGGATCATCGGTGACAGAAAAAACATTAGAAGCAAAATTACTTACTACTCATGGGGATCAGATAATGTTTGCTAAAACTCGAGCCAAACCAACAATTGTTTGCTTCCGCGGATCGGGATTAAAAAGTCATAAATAGTTGGTATACAAGTCCATTAGGCAATGAAGGAGAAGAACGTATGAGAATTGTGACTGCAGCGGAACATGTAGTATAAGAAGATATTTGAAGCACTCCATATAACAGATTACCCAGATGTCAAGGACTTTATGTGTGAAGCAAATGCTTCAATTGTACCCACATTGCGTAAATTTTTAGATACAGTTATCGTAGAAGGTAAAAAAACTGATGCTGGAAAATTGCAAAAGAAGTCTATAGCCATCGGTCATGCTATAACTGCAACAACAAGACCTCGCTCATTTATTTCTTGCCTACTACTTTCTCCGGCAGTAATTTTGTTCAGAAAAGTTCTGCTCAAGCTACAAGGATGTCGCGCTATTTGAAGCATCTGCCGTTAAATCTTGGACACCTGATTAAGACATAAATTCCCTTTTCCAGTATATTTTTGACAACGCGGATTACAACATAAAAAACTTAACTGGGAAAGGTACATTTCATTCCATGGGTTTAATAAAATACATGAATCCGGCAAACAAGGTTCTAGATCAAGAAATTTGCAAATTGCGAAGTGTTCCTTCATCTAAAGAGATCGCAAGTATACCGGTCAAATCCCAATACAAACAATGTCTAAAATTTTATCAACACAAGAAGATAATTTTTATTCCGAGTAATATTATCAACCAACGATCAGTGGAATAGGCCTATAGGGGAGACCACAATGAAAAAATCGCACCAAAAACTCTACCTTACAGGTACGTGGAAATGAGATCCCAGTGCTTGTACGTGAACTATAAAAAAATAATAATAATGACTTTCCAAATTGATGTAATCCAAAAAGAATGTATTGGTCATAAAAGAAAATTTTCTGCTCTACAAATTGTCCCCTATGCATTTTTGTCCAAAAACTACCCTTTTATGTGTTATGGGCCGAAAAATAAGCGCGCGAGTACGTTTCGCACCGTACGCTAAAACATCCCCCCCCCCACTCCTGGAGCTGATTACGCATCACCAATGGCCTTTACAGCAAAAGTGTATAAAACCTTTTTTATTGCAAATTCTATTATAAATATTTTCACCTCTATTTATTTTTATCCTGCGTCGCACCCTTTCGTATATAATAGCCAAAAACCAGCGCTACTACCCGTCTCAGGGATGTTTTTCGAGGCTAGGGGTGTATGCGGTGCCGATCTGATGGGGAACTTTTTTGGTATCCATTTCTAATGCCTTCAGGGACGTGATTGTGAAGAAAAAAAAACTATACCTTTTTTTCTGGAAAAAAGTCTAATTTCCCCGGACTAATGTCGGAAATGGTGATACTTGGTAACTACAGGGGCTCCTGCCAGTTAACCTTTATGTTTGGATTTTTGTAACGACACGTGCGCCTGTTTGATACCGAAATCGTACACGCATTCGTAAGGTCGGTAATGTCGGTAACCTCGGTAGTTCGAAAAATCATAACCGTGACTGCGCCCGTTGATTGATATTTCTACGGCTTTCAGAATTGACAATCACAAGTGCGCCCGTCGACTGGCAATTCTCATCTGCGAAAATGACTTAAGGATGGCAAGTAAAGGTGCTCCTATTCCTTGCGATTCTCGCCGGTACTCCCACTACCATAGGTGAACCTATTGATGGGGAGAGCGCGAGAGTCTTCCCTGGGCGCAAGCTTCCTGATATACACGGTTCGCCGTGCTCAGCTGGACTGTCATTCCTCGCGTCGTGCGGTCACTTAAAACGGTTAGACTCCGTGATAGTTGTCGGTTCGCTAGAGGTGGGGATAGAGGATTGCTAGGCTCGATGACGGGAGCCCGGCTAACCTGTGCGTTGGTAACGCACACGTGGGTAACTAGGGGGCATCTCCGGAAAAATTGAAGGTGCTCTTGGAGCCCGGATGACGGCTCAGCAGTTTTCTCCGGGTGGTTGATCTTTGGAGGTGATGCTGTCGACAATGGCTTGGTGGGCTGGGTGTTCTCGGCGGGCTGAGCGGCTTTGGCTCGTTTGACGGGCTGAATCGGTTGATCAGGCTGGGCAGGAACGGTGTGTTGGGCCGGTTGGTTTGCGATGGGTGCTCGCCCTGGTCGGGTCTTAGTTGTCGGGCGCTTGGTGGTATTTGTCCGGTCTTTTGACGCTGGTAGGACTGAGAGCGTGATGGTCTGCGCCTGGTAGCTCCTTTTCTTTTTGGCGTTGGCCTGGCAGCAGGTTCTTGGCTCTTCGTCCTTGTATGTGGGCCCGATCTCCCGGAACTTCGCAAACCCGTCCATTTCGAGCTCTTGCTCGAGATTTGCGATTTCGGTGTTCATGTTGCCGATTGCTCAGTTGGACTAATACTGGCCAGTTGGCAGTCGGTAGCGGCTGGGGTTGACTACTGTTCTCAGTGAGGGGGAGCCTGGTGGTGGGGGCCCTCCCTGTAAAGTATCAGGTCCTTCGCGTGTATGTGTCGATTCAGAGCACCCTTCTCGCTTTTCAAGTCAAATATCACGCTTGAGATTATCTTTATTGCGATAAATGGGCCCTCAAATTGTTCGGCCAGCTTGGCATTAAAATTGCCAATTTTATTTGACAGGTCTTGTGTCATTTTAATTACCTTGTCGCCGATCTCAGGAGCCCATTTTCTGCGTCTCAAATTGTAGTGGCCCTGCTGCTTTTGGAAACTTCTTGCTATCTGGCTTCAGGCAAGATCGATTGCAGCCTGCAGTTTGTCAAGGCGGTGCTGATGTTTCTCTCTGGCGGGTAATGTGGTTTCATCAGCGAGGCTGCAGGTCTGCGTAGCTTGCTGCCGTAGTTTTAGTAGGCCGGTGAGAATCCAGTGGATGCGCTGATTCCTGTGTTGTAGGAAAACTCAAGTTCAGGAAGATAATGGTCCCACGTCTTCTAAGACTGCTTGATATTTTGAGCGATCATGGTTTTAATGACCCTCCTTGCTCGTTCGACAGGATTTTACTGCGGTGAATATGGTGGTGTTGAGCGGTGGGTAATGTGCAATTCCTGTAGTAGAGCCTTCACTTCCTTGCCTATGAATTGGCGGCCGTTGTCCGATATTATGATGGTCGGGCAACCGTGACGAAGGCAAATCTGGCCCTTGATGCTGTTCGCGATTGCCTGGCTGGTTGTCTTCCTTAAGGGGCGGACTTCTACCCACTTGGTGAAACGGTCTTGCATGACCAGGAGCCAAATATTTCCGGCAGTGGATCGAGGTAATGGTCCGATGAAATCGATGGAGACCATCTCTCTTTGGGGTCGTCGTGTACTACTCGAAGCACACTTTGCTGATCGCAACGTGGTACGGAGATGTTCCACTGTTCTCCGTGGACGTAGTCGTTAAAGTTTAGAGTATGCAGTATATGCCGGTGAAGACGGTTATTGTGGATGCTATACTCTGGATTTTCAGCAAGGTTGTCCGTAACAGCTTTGTCACATTTTTGGTACCAATCTTGATCCTCCTTTTTGCGGACGGCGCAAGTTTCGTGGGGTTGTCTTGATAGGGTGTCGGCGATTGCGTTGTCGGCTTCTTGGCGGTATTTGATCTCGATGTCTTATTGGCTAAGTTCCTTAGCCGATCTAGCTAGACGTCCTGATAGGTTGTTAATTTTATCTAGCCATTTGAACAATAAATGATCGGTATGGACGGTAAAATGCTATCCCTTGAGGTAATCCCTCATTTTCCAGATGCCCCATTTGACAGCGAGACATTCTAATTCTGTAGCCGAGTAGTTGCTCTCAGCCTTGTTCACGGCGCGGCTGGCGTAAGCGATGATGCGGTCTGTATCCTTATCCATTTCAGTGAGAACTGCACCGAGCCCTTCCCTGCTGGCATCGGTTTTAAGAAGGAATTCTTTTGTCCAATTCGGACCTCCTTTTGAACTCATCAAAAGGTTTTTGGTGGTCTTCCGTCTAAATTCATTTTGTGTTCTTTTTTAATCAACTTCTGGTGTTGTGGGAAGTGACGAGTCGGACGACGTATCACCTCCGGTTGCGTCGGTATCGATCGTTCGGTGAACGATCGTGGTCGTAGCTTCCGGAGGCTACATCTGTGCCAATTTTCTACAAAAACCCAAAACCTTTTTTGGTTGCAAAAGGAGTGCCTTACTGGATAGGTTCAGGGACTCATTTCTTGGATTAATTCGACAAAAGGTATCTAGAAGTTTTTATAAGAATGGTGATAAAAGGTCTTGTTTCCTATTCGTCAACTTCGACATGACCAATCGTGATTCCTTCGCTGCCCCACGCCAGTCCGTCATCAAATAACTCTGAGTTGCTGCAACTATGCCTGGGTCAGTATGGAGTCCATTTGCATCTACTACATGTCAAATAATTTTTGTAGGACCTGGATGTGGTCGTCGAAGGCCTTGGTGTAGACCACGATGTCGCCCTAGTACGCAAAGGCATGTGGCACCATATCTGGAGTGATGTTCCTGTCGAGTAGCCGTTGGAAAGTTGATGATGCAGAATGAAGTCCGAAGGGCATGACGTTGAACTTGAAGAGTCCTTTTCCTGGTACGGTGAATGCTGTTACCGGTTTGCTGTCTTCGGTGAGTGGAACATGCAAATATCCGTCTTTGAGGTCTATTGAAGAGAGGTATTTTGTGCCCCGATATTTGTCCAGAATGGCATTTACTTGCGGAATCAGGTAGGCGTCCTTTTTTGATACCTGATTAAGTCTCCGGAAGTCGATGCAGTATCTTGGTCTCCCATCCTCGCGGCGTATAATCAGGATAGGTGAGCTCCAAGGGCTGCTTGATGGCTAGATAATTCCTTTGTTGAGCATTTCAGAGACTTCCTAATCAATAATATCCTGTATGACTGGATTTCATCGACGGTGGCGCTGCTTTAAAGGTGCTGGGCCCTCAACGCAGATTTGGTGTTTCGCAAGAAATGTAACGCCCTTGGTTGATGTTAAACGTTGTAACTGCTTCCTCAAAAATTCTTCGGCGACTGTTTTTTCTTCAGGCCTTAGGTTGGTAATCGGTACGGGTCCTTCGGTGCTGTAGACTTCCCTTGTGCTGTGTTGTTTCGGTGGGAAGACTTTAACTTCGTTAATGTGGACATCGAGATCTAAAAGAGTTAACAAGTCGATTCCTAAAAGTATCTTGTGGTTGAGGTTATGCAAAACGGAGACTTCTGCTTCTATAGTTTTCCTTATTGACTCTAGAAGTCCAGAGAGACAACCGCCAAGCGTTGCCTCGGTAACGCTGGCCTTAACGGCAACGGTGTTGTTTTGTTGGTGTTTCCATCCTTGAGATCAACAAAGCTTTGCTGTTGTATTATTAACGTAGGAGATGACCGTTCCTGGGTTCACTAGTGTGTTCATTGTAAGTTTGCCGATGTTGACTGGAAGGAAAATCCTGGGTTATTTTTTTGGTGGAATATATCGAGCCACGCTTGAGCCTAGTTGGGTTTGGTCCGTTTTTCGTTTCCCTTGTTTTTACAGGAACAGTCTCGCGTAAGGGTTTCGTCCTTTTCGCATTGCAAGCAGAATTTTCGAGGTCGGTTTTGGCATTGCCTCCTTGAGTGTCCTCTTTGCTTACAACACCAACATACTTCACTGGGATCGTAAGCCGGTGTTAATGTTGAAACTGGTCTCTTGTCAACTTGTGTCTCCTTTGCTTGCTGCTCTTGTGCTCTTGTGCTCGTTCTATTTCTTCGACCCGTTGGCTCAGCTCGTGCGGTGTGTTAATGTCTGGGAGACGTAAATGAAGGCGTAGTCCGGGCTTTATGTCAAAATATAGCGTTTCCATAATTTTCTCGAGTGTGAAGCCTCCGCGTCTTCTAGTGAGAGTCAACAAAGAGGTGACAAAAAATTTCTGATGGGCTCTTTTGTCCCTTGGTGCCGATTGTAGATCTGTTGATCTAACTGTCGCAGCTCGGAAGCGGGGAGGTAGAACCTCTTTAAACTCTGTTCCAGTTCTTGTAGCAAGGATATGTTGGACGCGCAGTGGCGGTACCAACGTTGTGCGTTTCCTTCCAGAAGTTCTGGAAAACCTCTCAAGATTTGGCCATCAGAGAAATTATACGCTTCCTGTGGTTTTTGGAGTCTTTCCAAAAATCCGTATACGTTTTTACCGTCGGAATGACAGTTCCATTTTTTCATGTGATCCTGAGTTTTAGTAGATGCTGGCACTACTTCGCTGTCTTCCCAAGCATCACGGAACTCTTCATGACTCCTACGGCAAGGTCGAGGTCCTCCTTGTAAACAGCGTCGTTGGCTGGCTTATTTTCAAACAGATTTGAGTTTTTTCCACGAAAGCCACCATTCTGTTTCAGAGCACCGCTGCTGCTCCTTGAGGGTCGAGGACATATTTTGGCAGCTCGTCTTCTAGGTCGCCCATCCGGAAGTTGTAAATGCACGAGACGCATGGCATGGTGAGAACGCTGCTTTTTGATGACGACTCGTCGTGTTAATGATAGTTTTATAAAAGTTGAGTTTACTAGTAACGCGTGGTCACAGAAAGCGGATTGATTCGGTATCTGCCAGTGGTACCTGAGCAGATTTATATTCACGGAACTGGTTTCTCGCGGTCACTTTGTAACGTTTCGTCCTACCCTACCTGTATATGATCCCGCCGGACGCTTCATTCTTACCAGGGTTGTGGATTTGGGACAGGCTTCACATCTCTAATTATACCTAAGTGTGAGTGTTGTGTGGGTGTGTGCATGTGGTGGCGTGTGTGTGTGATTGCTTTGGCATTGTTAAATGTAGGTCTGATGTGTTTCGTGGCTGGCAATGCGGGAAAGTGTGATTTGTGAGTGTATCTTATATTCTATGTACGCAAGAGAGCTGGTTCTAGGTGTGCGTCCCGGAGGACGTTGTCAGATTGAGGACCGAAGTGGAGGTCAGAGGATTACCCCTGCGTCGTCCTCTGAAATCATACGGGAGGATACCTACAATTGCAGGCGTTATATAGTTAGATTGCGTAACTTAGCGGCGTGGCGGTGGTTACGGACCAGGGAGCCTGTCGACCACTGAGTGAGTCGGTCTCGAGGGACGGGAGGTGCAGGTGAGTTACCGCGGGTAGGCCGATCAGGGGTACCTGACGCTACCGTACCCTGGCCTCTCTGGGTGGCCACAGGAGCGCCTGTCGACCACCGAGCGAGTTGGACCTCGGGAACAGGAGGTGCAGGTGGGTTACCACGGGTAGGCCGGTCAAGGGCACCTGACACCGACGTACCGTAGCCTCGATGGGTGGACACAGGAGCGCCTGTCGACCACCGAGCGACTCGATACCCGATGGCGTTTGGTTCACCGCACCCTGCGAACTTCCGTTTCTGCGTCGCGCGGTTAGGTATAAAGTCCGTCACCGCGCGACGCGCCGGCGTACTGGATGATGGTGAGTGGAAGGGAGCGCGGCTTGGTTGCCCGGTGTGCGCATGGACCCGTGTATTATGTGACGCTGCGTTACAACTTTATAAACCTCAAAACGGTATCTTAACGGTATCTATCTGAGCAGAGATGTGAACTTGTTCGAGGAACTTACGGAACTGTGCTTTTCGTTAGTATGATTCTAAATTTATACAGTTGTGTTAAAAGTAACAGGGAAAAGAGTAGGGAAGGAAAGAAAGGGAAAGGGAAAGAAGGGAATGGGGATAGTATATGGAAAGATAGGGCGTGTGGTATTGCCGCCGTTCTTAAGAAAAGTCTATGTGTGAACCTGTTCGAGCGCCATGTGTTGATCTGTTTTACCCCTCCCCACTAATTGTCTGCGGTCGCTTTAGTCCAGCTAGGGTTAGGTATTTAGAGACAATTAAAGATAGATCTATTAATTAACAAAAGTATCACAAGTATTTATTTCCTACTAAACATTACAAATCTAACATATCACCTAGTGTCTTGTGTGATGAATGTGTGTGAGCGTGCGCGAAAGTGTGTGTAAATTACAGTGTAAAATGTAGATGTCGACTGTAATGCGGTAACAACATTATGTGCCTGTGATGAATATGATTCTGGCAGTTTGAGGTTGATGGAAAACCGAACGGAGGCAGAAAGGGATCGGGTTTCCTCTTATATATATTCCTGTTCCTAAAATTATAGATAGAGAGAGAATGTTTGAGAGAGACAGGTCATTATTCGACATTAATCGTTTTACCAATTATCCGCGCCCTAAATCTTCCTCCCTCCGGTCTGTACGGTAATTGTGGAAAGAGAGGTTGAGGTAGGGAACGATATGGTATGGTCGGTATGTCGGCAATGTACCGGTAAGTCTATGGCAAATGGTAATCATAGGTGCGCCTATATATTAAAATTTATATCGGCCAAATTGACATCCACTGGTGCGCCTGTTGGATGCGAATTTATTCCTCCCTTTTCTAGTAATTCCAAACGGAAATTTGCTGAATATCAATAAGTCGGAAATGCTGATAGAGGGTAACTACAGGTGCTTATGTCAGTTAATCTTTATGTCTTGGATTTTTGTAACGACAAGTGCGCCTGTCGTAACAGTAATCGTTCACGCAAGATTAGGTCGGTAACGTCGGTAAGGTAGGAAATGGTGATAAATGGTAACTACAGGTGATCCTGTTAGTTAACCATCACGTTTGGATTTTTGTAACGACAGGTGCGCCTGTTCGTTACAGAAATCGTACACGCATTTGTAAGGTCGGTAATGTCGGTAATGCGCAAAATGGCAATCATGGGTGCGTCCGCTGCCTGATATTTCTACGGATTTCAGAATTGACAATCACAAGTGCTTCTGTCGATTGGCAATCCTCATCTGCGAAAAAAGCTTGAGAATGACAAGTATAGGTGGTCTTATTCCTTGCGAGTCTCGTTGGTACTTCCAATATTGCTGAAGAGAGCGTGAGCGCGTGAGAGTCTCCCCTGGGCGCGAGCTTCCCAATATTTACGGCTCGCCGTACCCAGCTGGACTGCCGTTCTTCGCGTGTATCACAAAAAATTATTGTCAGTGGTAATTTTCAAGCAGAAATTTTTTTCTGATAATTTTTTTCTCTAGCAAGTTTAAAAATATTGCTTTTACTTTTTTTCATTCCAATTTTTTTTTTGATATACTGAGAGGCCTCTTTATCAAATTTAAAATTTACATTCTAATTTTTCATTTCAAAATGTTCTGTACAATCAATAATATCGGTTGGTGGTAACCAAACCAAACTCCGTTCTTAGACTGTTGTCAATCAAATCCAAGTGATCAAATTTTTTGGTCTTTACAGTCTTATAGAAAAACAACACATTGCTATTCTGGTGTCAAAATTTTTAATACGATCGACGTTTCGGCTCGACTTTGAGCCATTTTCAAGATCTAAACAAAATAATTTTAAAAAAGTTTTTAATAAAATGAACATAAGTTAATTAAGTACCTTCCGGCTTTCAAATATTTGACATTTGGCGCGTTTGTCTCATTTGGGTTTGTTTTGATGTTACCATCGATATAATTGTAAAGTGAATTTGTAGGTTTGATTAATGTAAACACCCGTCTGTTTCGTTCAATGTATCTTCATGTCATCGTTGTTAGATGTTGCTTTGACTTATCGCTAAAAATGTAGAACATATTTTATGGATCTTTAATATCTCGCCAGAGTATTAAAGATCTTTTGATTTTAAACTAATTTATTTATTAATTTGACTACAGTATTATTGATGTGACGTCAGTTTTTATTAATGTTTTCTGACAATTTTTATCGACTTCAGGTAATTGTTTTTAGATTTTACCATATATTTTTTCAAATTGTTGTTTCGACTTAATTAACTTATGTTCATTTTATTAAAAACTTTTTCTAAATTATTTTGTTTAGATCTTGAAAATGGCTCAAAGTCGAGCCGAAACGTCGATCGTATTAAAAATTTTGACACCAGAATAGCAATGTGTTGTTTTTTTATAAGACTGTAAAGACCAAAAAATTTGATCACTTGGATTTGTTCTGTACAATGATAGAAAATGTATGTAAAATATTATAACTTGTGAAACAAAATTTCATTTGTGTGGTAAAATATCTCTCCTAAAAACAATTTTAGATCCAAACATTTTTTGGAAACATTATGTTTTATTTGAGTTCGAAGTTATAAAAGTAACTTTTGTTCGAAAAATTTTCTATACAGAAAGGTAATACTATACAATATTGGTAACTTTTGAAGGAAAATGAGAAAAATTAATTTGAATAAAATGTTTGAACGCATAGATCCTTTAAAATATTGTTTAAATACATTTTTTCTTGATAAGCTTTTATTTCGTTGACATCGCAGTGGAATATTATTGTAATAAAAACTAGATTCAATTTGAGAATCTATTGGAAAAAATTATTTTTTTCTTATGCAGAAGTTTTCTCTTGACAATATGTATGCTTGAAATAATTTTTCAGTTTCTGTGTATTCAATTTCGGGAGACCGTTTACATTGTTTTTCATTCGAAATTTTTTGGGGGATAATATGGGTCAAATAAAAAAAATAATATGGGTCACGCATTTTGAATTTTAAGAGAAAAAACTAAGTCAAAACAGTAAAAAATTCTTTCCATGTAGAAAATAATGTGAGCGAATCTTTGTACTCAATTATGAAAGACGTGAAATGGTTACTTTATTCCTTTTCTTAATGTGTTTGCTTAAAATATTATGGTTTAATATCCATTTTCAAATTTTTCTTTCGTTATAACTGTTAGAATAATGTTTAATATTAGTCATATTTTTGTAAATTTTTCAAATAGTGACGGTATATGAATTTTTATCAAAGAACAAGTACCGAAACGATTTATTGATTTATACTTTCATTTGGTTAGTTTGGAAATGACAAATATATTTATCTCCTATGTTGGAACAGGAGTAAACTACTTGTTACAAAAATAATTACACTTTTTTGAATATTAATATGTTTTTTTTCGAATGACACCACTTGGTATTGTAACACATGCATGCGTAAGGACGCATTATTAAAAAACAGTGTAACTAAAAATAAGAACTGTGATTTTTAATTCTCTGACCTGTTCCCCAGTGAATCATTCCGGAATCTGTATCCGAACCATTACTATTAAGCCATTTCCTTTTATTCGGGGTAGGCGTGACACTACCCGATTCGGGTAGTGTTTCTAGGTGGATAGTTTCTTGTAGTAAATAACTACAAGTGTGGGCTCACCACACCCACGACATGCCAACAGCACGTAGTTAGTAGTATTCCCGGACAGTCACCCATCCAAGTACTAACCGCGCGAAACACTTCTTAACTTCAGTGATCTAACGAGAACTGGTTTTTTCAGCGTAGTATGGCCGAGTTAATCGAGCTAATCCGAGCTAATCCGAGTTAATTCGAACTAATCCGATTGAAAATCGTTCTTTGTCAAGCCGAGTCCGGATTCATTCGGATTGAAAATTTGGTTCGGATTCATTCGGATTGGAAGTTCGGATTGAACTGGATTGAGTCGAATTAATTTCTGACCGATTTGGATCGAACGAAATGTAAAAAAAAATTCGGATTGGTTCGGATACAGATTCCGGAATGATTCGGATAATTCCGGATTGGTTCGGAAGGAAATCCTATCCGATACTTTCCCCAGGGATGTAATTCTTTCATGTTGTAACTTGCTTTTCTTGACCTCCACTGCAAAGCCTGGAATTAGGGCATTTAGATTTTCCACCGTTGGGGGGCGACAGGCCTCAGGCCCATTTCTTGTTCTTCTAACAGGGACGCCGGGACGCTTCACCCTCAGATGTGTACCTATTCTTATTTTTTCCTTATTTCAAATACTATCGAATCCCCAAATCCGATAATAATTTCAAGTAGCATTATTTCGCTTGAATAATTTATATATATCAGAATTAAGAACATTTTTGAAATTTATTTCCATACATCATTGGTATAAAATAATTCTCAATTGCGATTCTTAGAAATAATTTCATTTTTATACTCAAAATTTCTTATTTAATTCACTCTTATACACTACTGGAATAAAATAATTGTTATTTGTGATATTTTTAAATCATTAATTTTTATAATAAAAATGTCTTACTAAAAAAGTTAGGTTAGGCATGAGACGCTCTACTTAGTCTCTCAATCTCATCCTCATTCCAAATTCACAAAAGTAACAGGCATGGTGGACCCCCCGCTACAAATTTCCCATAGTACAATCCATGACGAACCCCCACTCCAAATTTCCCATGGTACCATCCGTGGTGAACCCCCACTCCAAATTTCCCATAGTACCAGGCATGGCGCATCCCTCACTCCAAATTTCCCATAGTGTGCGCCATCTACTTACGTGATGTATGTAAATCATACAAAAGAATCCATGTGTCATGTAATTTACACAAAAGAACACCTGCAAATAGTAAATCACACAGAGACAATATGTATTATTACGGAGGTAATGCTGAGGAGGGAAATTGCAAGAATGGAAAGCCGAGAGTAAGGGTAGAACACAATAAAACAAAAGGTAGTATTAAAATAAAGACGTGGTTTTTATTGACCACTTACATGGCGATGTGAGATTGCCAGCCCATGGTGGGTGCTGGCGGGCGATGAGTTCCCTCGCAGAGGAGTAGTAACTCGGTGGTTGCCGAGACGACTGTAAAAAATGGCCGTTGTGGAGGCTTCCTAGGCGTAGTGTCTTCAGGACCAGGATAGAGCAAACGGTGGCGTCGAGTGAGGAGAGCACCAGTAACGCGCACAAGGGGAAAAGCGGCACGGTAGCCGAAAAAATGAGAGCAGTCGACTTGGAGTCGGGCGAGCACAGCCTGAGGAGCCGCTGTGCTGCTCCTCGGGACTTCGGGTCCCCTCGGGAGATTCCGTTCCGTCTCGTGTGCGGACCGGCAACCCTTGCGTGCAGGGTCGTACCGAGTCCCGCGTTATGGTAACAATTCTGTTACAGTATGTAGTGTACACTACTACACAAAAGAATACATATCAACTGTAAATTAGACAAAATAATCGATATGTTGTGTGATTTACACAATAGACCACCTGCATATCATAAAACAAGATAAAAGAATCAGTTTTTCTGGGAATTTAACAAACAATATCTGTTTCTTGTAACAATTATGCAAAGAAGTTAGGTAACAAAAGCACACGCATTAAGAAACTAACCAATTGCAATGGAAACTTTAAATTAATTATTAATTGTGAAAAAGATTTCCAAAAAACACAGTGACAAGATATAAGACTTCAGTTTTTACTACCTTACGGCTATTGAAACTAAAACGCCATTTTGGTAAATTTTTCGGAAATTGAAATAGTAGAATGTCCCCATGGAAAGTTTTTCAACAATTTTTCCGTCTAAAGATGAAATAACAGGAAACGAATTTTTCTTTCGTTGGAAATGGGGAATGATTACTGAAAACGACTTTATGATATTTTGTGAAACAAGTGAAAATACATCGATTTCAAAATCTTAGTAGGGTTACTCATGAAAAGCAAGAAGGAAAAAACGGATGTTTAACAGAATTGTATTCAAGTTTTCTGTTATGAAAGGCGGAAGCATCTGCAGTGAGCATTTATCCACACATCAAAATGTAGTCTTAAGCAGACTATTTTTTAGAGTCGTACCAGTTTAAGAGTCGAATTTTGTGGAGACCATAAATTAGACCTCATAGCATTGAAAACGTCAGACTATTCGATAGCGTGAAAACCTTGTAAAATCAGAACAGCTGTTTTTCTGAGGACCACAGACACATACAAAAATTTTCCATGAACCATGACCGCTTCGTAAAGGGTGTCAGTGAAAAAATTTCAAAGAGTCGGCAGGTAACCCTTACTCAGAGATACTGTAGTAAGTCAGGTACTGGTGACTCATTGTCCTACGAATTTAAAGCTCTGTACCCAGGAAAAAATAACCCATTGAAAGGCAACTGCGTGAATTGCGTGTTTGTCATTTGCAGATTGAGATTTTAAAAACTGAATTGGTTTGTGACTATGTGAATCTGTCAGTTTCTCGAATGGCTTCGAATCTGCAATGTACTACAATGTCCATTTCAAACAAAGTCATATTGAATCGGTTTAACTCTTTTCGGATGAGACCCATTTTTTTCAGGTTAGGCTGCCATATTTCACATGATTTTAAAAATTTATAAACTATTGATACATTAAGAGAAATCATACGCAAGGCTACTAGATTTAATTTGCTATTATAGTTCTAGAGGATGTGAAGTCTGTCAAGAAAATAATAACCAGTAAAATTCTGTTAATAACCAATCGGCAGCAATCTGGAATTCCAGTGACAGATACACTATTCAAACGACTTCGGAACTCATTCAAAGCAAGTGAATGGATTTTTGTTTCCTGGGTAGACGGTAGCTGCGATGCAATGGACAAGTTTCCAAAATTGTGGGGGCGGTGCAATCTAAACTATGCATGTGCAGGGGTAAATATCGACTGTTTTTGAATAGCGTCCCTCCAGTTCTCTCGTCTGAGTTTCTGTTTAAACATCTTGAACGTCAGAGTTTTTTCGTGTTTCCGAAATCTTCACCAGAGAAATTGCTTTTTGTACAAGATTTGGTCCGTGCGCTTATCGAAATTAGTGGTCATTTGACGGACGACGAGTGCATTTTCCCCTTACGAAATAGTTTGTATATGTGTAATACGGATGAAATATTCCATATATCTCGTAGGTTAACCTCGGGTAATGCTTTGAGGTTAACATATAACATATATATGCAGCGAAGTGGTCATTTGTCGGACCTCATTTGATAAAATATGAGTAAGTGGTTTTTACTTCATTCAGTGCAAGTGTATGTAATGTCAGTGAACAACATATAGAGGTCGTGGAAGAGGGGTCTGTGGAAGCACTCGTAGAAGCAGTTGAAGATATTGAGGAGAATGATGAACTGGAGGAGGAGGATGAGGAGGTAGAGGAGGAAGGAGAATAAATAACTTACGAGGAGGATGATTACGCCTACGATGAGGAGGATGAGAATGTGGACGAAAATGATGGAGGAAGTAGAACGGTCTCAGAACGTGAAGTTTACGAAAGCGTCTGGGAAGACGTTCCATCCATTTATGGTGGAGACTACTCCAACTTTCCAAACAAAAGTTCCAGTAAGCTTTTTCTTACACAATTTAAATTTATTGTAAATTTGAAAAAAAAACTTATTTTCTTCCAATATTAAAAATATTTGACATCTTTGAAACCTATGAAATATTTGAAAATCTTCCAAACCATCGAAATCTCTTTAAATCTCAAAAATATTTGGGAAATCTTCCAAATCTTTATAAAATCATTGGAATGTTTTGAAATCTTCGTAATTTTTTCTAAATCTTAAAAAAATTTCAGAATATTTTAAAATCCTTGAAATCTTTTTGAAAAATATTTATTTTCTTTTAATATTGAAAATTATTTCCCTGAATGAAGTCTTAATGAAATAGTTGAATAAATATGAAATATTCGGAAATTTTTTCGAAATCTTCGAAGATTTTTGGAAAGGTTTAACATTTTTTCAAATAATAAAAAACCTCTATGAAATCATTGCAAGATTTCGAAATCTTTGTGATTTTTTCTATCTTGAAAAATCTACTGATATCTTTGAAATATTTGAAAAAATCATTATTGAGATATTTCGATTTTTTTTTAAATCTTTGAAATGTCTGCGAAATCTTGAAAACTTTCAGAAATATCAGAAAGTCTTTGAAATCGGTCAAAAAAACAAAATCATTCTGATATGATTCAAGATTTCTCAGGCGTTTCAAAGATTTAAAAAAATTTGAAATCCTTCAATAATAATTTTTTTAAATATTTTAAAGATTTCATAAAATTTTCCAAGATACAAAAAATCTCAAAGAGTTCGAAATGATTTGATAATTTCATAGAGGTTTTTTACTGTTTCAAAAAAATTTTAAACCTTTCTAAAAATCTTTGAAAATTTTGAAAAAATTCCCAAATGTTCCACATTTATTTAATTATTTAATTGAGGCTTCATTCAGACGAATAATTTTCAACATTGAAAGAAAATAAATATGTTTCAAAAACATTTCAAAGGTTTCAAAAATTTTAGAAAATTAAAAAAAAAATTTCAAGATTTAGAAAAAATTACAAAGATTTCAAAACATTTCAATGATTTTATGAAGATTTTCAAGATTTCACAAATATTTTTGATATTTAAAAAGATTTCGATGGTTTTGAAGATTTTCAAATATTTCCTAAGTTTCAAAGATTTCGAAAAACATTTTTTTCCCAATATTTCAAAGACTTCACAAACATTTCTCAAGATAGAAAAAAAAAGTCAAAAAGATTTCAGAAGATTTAAATGATTCCATTAAGATTATTTGTTATTTAAAATTTTTTTAAATGTTTCAAAAAGTTCCAAAAGATTTCGAAAAATTACAAAAAGTTCAAAATTTTTTTAATCTTTTCAAAAAGAGTTTGTTTAAGCTGATAATTTTTAATATTGGAAGAAAATAAGTTTTTTTTCTTCAATTTACAATAAATTAAAATTGTGTAAGAAAAAGCTTACCGGAATTTTGGTTTGGATAGTTGGAGTAGTCTCCACCGAAAATGGATGAAACGTCATCCCAGACGCTTTCGTGAACTTCACGCTCTGAGACCATTCTGCTTCCATCGTCATTTCCGTCCTCATTCTAATCCTCCTCATAGTAGTCGTAATCATCCTCCTCGTAGGTTATTTCTTCTTCCTCCACCTCCTCCTCCTGTTCATCATTCTCCTCAATATCTTCAACTGCTTCTACGAGTGCTTCCACAGACCCCCCTTCCACGACCTCTATATATTGTTCACTGTCATGATTATCAGCATCATCGGAACACGTATTTATTTTCTTGTAATTGTTACAAGAAATAGATATTTTTTGTTAAATTCCTAGAAAAATAAATTCTTTTATCTTGAATTATGACATGCAGGCGGTCTATTATGTAAATCACACAACATATCGATTATTTTGTGCAATTTACAGTTGATAGGTGTTCTTTTGTGTAGTTCACACTACATACATATTTTCACTGTATGACTTACAATATGCAGGTGTTCTTTTGTGTATCACGTATTCTTTTGTACAATTTCCATGACATGTAGGTTTCTTGTGTGATTTATATGGAACAACTGGTCTATTGTGTGATATCTAGGAAAAACGGCATTATATTCTTTCTTTACATGTGTCACATAACGGTTATTCCCACGATCACCACATATGGATCTCCCCACTCAACAAAGAATGCTATCCCCACTCCTCAAATATTTCACATATATAAAACCATGTGAGGAAACTCTTTGAATCAGTTGAGTTTGCATGTTCCTGAAACAACAAAAATAAAAAGGATCAAACCCAAGTCATCGCATGTTAAACAAATAGTCACTAAAGCTGCTCTTAAGAGGCCATCCATATACCACGTGGACAATTTTTCACCACTTTTTGACTCCCCTCCCCCCTCTTGGACAGCCGTGGAATTTTCAAGAACACCCCTCCCCCCTCTACTCTGTCCACGTGGAAATATTTCATGAAAATATAGATATTATTGGCCTCTCTCTCGACCCCTTGGACCCCGTTATCAACGAACTGAGCCAAGCGAACATTATTATGTTTTTTATATTTTATCAATTTATACATTATTCATATGCCAACGACCATACCACGCTGAAAAAACCAGTTCTCGTTAGATCACGGAAGTTAAGCAGTGCTGGGCGCGGTTAGTACTTGGATGGGTGACCATTCGGGAATACTACTGCGTCTCGTTGGCTCCTGGTTGTGGTGAGCCCACACTTGTAGTTATTTACTACAAGAAACTATCCACCTAGAAACACTACCCGAATCGGGTAGTGTCACGCCTACCCCGAAAGGGAAATGGCTTAATGGTATACATACATATAACTATTTATCTATTTAATTATTCCTATTCTTACACCAAACTCTCGCTTTAGTCCCCCGGGTTTCCACCTTCCTAGAACTGCTGTCTCAGGAGAGAGAACGGTTGCGACTTTAGTTGCAACGTCTCTCGCCAACGGTTGTTTACGTTTGGATCCGAGAGTTTGGTGTATTCCTATTTAATTCACCTCTGTCTTCGGAAAAAATTCTTGACACCTGTGTAAACAAGACCAGAGTCTCAGGTTTGAAAATAGGATATACAACGTATTGTTAAATTGTTTATGTTCATGAGTTTGAAAAATTCGCTGTATTTTTACTTTCGATTCCTGGATCTATTCGATACTTTTTCTAGTGTGTATTTTTTTATATGTTGAAGAAAACCTACGTGTATGCTCCGAAGTATTTTCAACCGCAAGTTGCAAAGATATTTCAATGATATATCATAATCAGAATTTTAAAAATTCTTGAAGAATTTACAAAGGCGTTGAGACTTCTTTTCCGAAAAAAGGGGTGAATTAAATAAGAATATCTCCTAGAAAATATTTCATTGAGATGCGCAAAAAATTGAAAAGACGTTTTTGACCTTCAGATATGTAAAAATGATTAAAACCTAAGAAAATTAAAAAACTCAGCGAAAAAAAAATTTTTTAAACATTTTTTCAGCGCGCGTATTAAGCTGCATGGCTATCAAGTCCAAATTAATTATTTACTTTTGTAACATTTTTTTAGGTGTTTTTCAATGAAATTTAATATTTATCTGGTTACACTGTGTTGTTTGCAAGCAATATTATCACTCTTACTTTTTTTATAAATCTGAAAATCTTCATTGAAACTTTTTTAAAAATTTACAAGGTTTCAAACATTGAAAGAAATTTTTCTTTCCCCCAAAATTTGTTTGAAACATTTTAAAAATCTATTTCTGACAATCGTCCGAAAGCATTTTGATCCCCAAAGGGTATTAGGAGAGTTATTTCAAAAAATGTTGCTTTTAGACCATTGCAAATCTGCAAAGTCCAGAATGAAAGAGTTACTGATTTGCTGAAGACTCTTATCTTAGTAGAGTGACTTAGGAGGACTGCTTTCTTGCAGGTAGCTTTGTTTTTGAAAATTTTAATTTGTATTTCCCCCACATTCGTGCGCAGGCCTTTCAAAAATCTAAGTTTAAAGCATCGACAACTGTAATTTGGTGATTGTGAGTTCTCTTTCGTTAAAGCTCCTTCGGCTTTAACGAACACATTCCCAAGACGTATCTCGTGCTTCGCACTCGATTTTGTCGAAAATGCGAACTCTTCTACATTATGCATTTGTATTAAAATAGAAGTATTTCCATTCTCTTGTTTTCATAATGAAAAAAGTGTGCATCTTATCAAAAAAAATCTCATGATACATTTTATTGCAACTTATGTCGTTTTCCCATAAATTTAATTTATTTTCAATGTTATTTTTTACGATTTAAAATATAAATACACATCATAGCCTAAGGTGGTTCTAAGTAAATTTGTAGATATAATTTAGGCGAAAAATTGGTTAAATAAAATGTTATTGTAGCTTGTGTCCTTTTTCCAAATAGTTACTTTTTTTATTTCTAATATATTTTTATAAGAAGAGTTCATGATAAATTTGTAGAGAATTTTGGTTGAACTACTTTTCCCTTTTCATTTTTTTTGTCTCTTGTCTCGTTTTTTCAGGAATTTAATTTTCTTATTTCTTATCTTATATGTACGTGTTAAAGGAAAACTACGCGTACCAACCAAAAAGTTATTGATACAAAATTTGGATGGGTTTTGACTCTTTTCCAGAAGAGAAAATTTTGTCCTTCCATTCTTTTCATAACTTTTATCTTTTGTCGAAGAATTTAATTTATTTATTTTCAATGTCGTTTTTTACGAATCAAGCAAAAACCACGCATCCTATTAGAAAATGACTGATAACGAATTTGCAGCTCTTTTTTTGGTGACAAACTTTTCTCGTATTGTTCTTCTCGTAGGTTGTATTTTTTGTCAAAAAATTCAATTTTTTTAATTTCCAATGTCCTTTTTTACGAATAAAACAAAAACTGCGTATCTTATAGAAAGTGTTTGGTAAAATATTTGTATGCCTTTTTTGGGTGCACAATCTTTGTTGATTCCTTTTTTTCGTATCTTGCATAGTTTGGCCACAAAATGGAATTTTTTATTATTTTTTGTGGGATCGAAATTTGAATTTTCGATTTTTCAAGAAAATTCGAAAAGTTCATCTTATAATCTTGTAGTCGTTTAACTTAAAATTTTAATTTTTTTATTTTGAAAATGCTTCAACTCTGAGAATTTATCTTTCATCAAAAACAGTCGCGGAAATAAATTGTTCAAATTTTCGAATACTATGAATAGCCGTCCATAGAATTTTCAAATCTTGGAAAAAAATGTGTCTTCAAATATTTCAAAATGCTCTAACTTTTTGATTTTTCATCCAAAATAGCTGGTTAAGAAACTTTTTTATTTCAACTAACCTTTCTTTTTATACCCTTAAAAACTGTGTCAAAGAACGATTCAATTCGAGTAGTATCTCAAAGGTTATGCGATATACAGACAACGACGACAACAACGACAGATAGGCACCGACGTAAAAAATATTTTTTCTGACTCAGGGGGCCTCAAGACGTCGACATTTGATGGAATCTACGAAATCCATTTTTCGTATGAAATCAATACCTTCTCATTGAGATAAGAATATAACATTTCGAGTGTACGTCGAGTATATCTTGCCTCATTTCAGTAGGTATATTTTTCGCATATTTAGGGGAACGTGTGTCCACGTGGATTCTAGCCCGACCCCCCGCGGTCCCCCTCGTGGACGAGCGTGGAATTTTTCCATACTCCCCCTCCCCCCCCTAAACTGTCCACGTGGTATATGGATGGCCCCTAAATGATTGGTCATGTCTTCAAATTTCACGAAGAGAACCACACAACAAATGATTCTACCAATTGTTCACGGACTTAATCATTCATTTTCCAAGACGATTCTAATTGGACTAGACGGTTATTCACCTTTATACCTTCAAACCATTAAATTTGGAAAATACGCGCTCGTGTTTACGACCGATCACGGAAGCAAGGCAATAATTCTGAGGTAAGGCAAGGAACGCAACGACGAGTCTAACAATGAAACCCAGCAGGGTGAAATGGTGGCCAAGAAGAAAAAAGCTATATACACCTGAAATAGTTCTACAGAAGTCTGGTTTCGAAGGATTGAAAAATGTTATCGTGTGGGTCGATGAAAGGTTCAGAAGAATTGAACGATTATTGAAAAACGCAGAAGGATGTACAAATTTTCTAATCGAAACGATTGTCAATTATTTAGACTCGGAAAATATGAACTCACCGAATGAGGAGTTGATCGGTCAGATAAATAAGTTTAAATCTGCATACTTCAAAATTCGGTTACAAACAAAACTTGAGAAACAATTCGTCGAATTATATTTTGGAATCGTGTTTATGGGACTAACAACCATCTTAATTTCATACATGGTTGGCGAGGTTGAGCTTATTTTTTCTACACGTACATAATGAAATGTATTTTGTTGGAAATTTAATAAAAACAGATATGGAATTGTAATTTAAAAATGTGTATATTTACTACCTGTCACTTAAAATAGTTTAGGATAATTTTAATTTTTAATTAGTGAATTAAATATTATACATACATTTAAGTAACTATAGCTTTATTGTTATTTTAGCAAGCATTTTTCAACCTCGATAGATAGAAAATAGGATTAGAATAATTAATTTGCGTTGTAATTAGTTGTCTCCTTCTCCAAATCGTCCTTGAATCTTAGAATAACAGGGAGGGGGTGATGCCCCCTCCCTATTCGAGGCTAAACATATCCATTCATGAATCATCGCAGGTTACTTTTCCAGCTTCGATACATGAATTAGATGGGAGGGGGAGGGGCCACCTCCCCTTCTCCAGCTTGGAACAATCCATACGATGGGATAATATGTGAACCCTCCCCTTTTCTAACTCAGAATCATTCATTCGATCAATTAGGATATCCGCCATTTTGTAATTCGGCCACACCCCTTAATGACTGTCATTTTGTAATTATGCCACGCCCATCAACCAATCGGGAGCGACCACGCCCCTCCCCCTTTTAGGCCACGCCTCTCGACCAATCCTATACAAACCTATAGCTCTGTATATCTACTCTTGAAGACCTCTCAATAAGCAGGATAGATAATTCACACTACTTTATAACAATTTTCTTCACATATCTCCCTCAGTATGCATAATTATAAAAAGCTGTCTTTTATATTCTGTATATAATTTTGCGGCATGGTGTGCCTTTCTCGAGAAAAATTAATTTTTTTGTAAAAACAGACCCAGTTACTTCTCCTTTCACGTGGTTGATTTCTAACCCACGCGGAACAAAAACATCAAATATGCATGTTGAGATTCGGACTTACTTTTGTTTGAGCACCCCTAAAATTCATATGCTGCTTATTTATAAATATACAAACGTTTTTTGATACGTCCATGAAAGTATGACGCTATTATTGATATATTATCACGAAATCTTCACAATAATAACTCATAATTATTATCAGAAACTGTTTGAAATATTATCAAACATTCTCTGTAAAAATCAGAGATCTCTTTTTTACGGTATCATATTTTTCGTGTCCTTTTTAAAAATATGATAAATTTAAGCTGTTATTATTTTAATTGTAGAAAAACGACTCTGGAATCCCACGAGTGGTTTAATTTCAGTATGACTGGAGACAGGTTTTTTAGTCGTATTCCAATACCTGAAATTACCTCTGAAATAATACTTTCTTTACAGTGTTAACAAGAAGGTTGATTTCTAGTGAATCTTATACCTCTTAAAAAAATCTTGTAACAAACTAAATTTTCACGCGAACAGTTCAAAAACTTGGCTGAGTACAACTTAATTTGCACAACTCATTGAATTAGCGAAATTGGTGATGGTGAAGTAATTACAAAGTGAAATTGGATTTAAAAATATCTTTGTAACAGAATTAGGAATTTATTTCTGTGAAAGTATATTTAACAGTTTTTCAATTTGAAAGCTCCTAGTCACCAAGAAACTTTATCTAAGTTCCTCTTCGACGATGTTTTAAGATTGTGGTTCGTTGCTGTCGTAGAAAATAAGGTGTTCTCCTGGAAATAAGTGTAGATATGCAAAGGTCCACACAATAAACGCACTTGTTAATTTTCTCGCAAAAAGAATGTTTTCATTTCAATTGTAGTAGTTATTTTGCTATGAGTTTTTTTTAATGAGTCACAATTCTCAAAATTATCCAGGTTGTTTTAACTCACACTCACAATATTTAAACGAAGAACCATGTATGATTTAATTACAGAGTAGTTTTCTAATATTCACAAATTTTATATTCAGGCGTCACAATAATAAATGTGTCAAAAGAAACGAGAGAAACTCAAAAATAGTTGCGGAGATCCGTAGGTCGATTACATCTGAGGGAAATCAAGATCTGCTGAAAAGAGGCGCAGAGCTGGTTTTTATATGTCTAAAGCACGCCGAGGAAAATATGGATTAGCCTATCATAGTTTCTAACGCCGATTTCAGTACAAAGATTTAACCAATCGCTATTTAGGAAAGAGAGCTTGTCCACGCCCATGTCACGCAAGAAAAACCGTATCTAATAAGTTATGCATTTGAGGGGAGGATATTCAAGGAAAGAAGAGTTTTTCTTGAAAGACATAACAAAATCTTATTTGGACCAGATCCTGTCAAGCGAATTTAAAGGGCCTACTTCACGGGTCAATTATGGCGTGACATGCGGCCTTTAGATGACAGTGAGTCAGGATGGAAGTCGGGACGATGCCCCAGCCATAAATCCTGAAATACGGGTAGAGGGGTCGGGTGTTTGGCGCCTTGTCTTTATGTAATTGGCTTCATGTGTTTTTTAGACAATGGCATTTTTTGTGTTGAGGTTTTTTCTTGAGAAGGAGTCATGAGGTGTTTGTAAAGTATTTGTAGAGGGTTGTATTCTTTGAAGTATTTACTTAAAGAGGTAAATCAAAGGAAGGACAGATAATTGTTTCGGGGATTTGATTTTGGGTCTTTCACACATTTGGCAGCGTGTTTCGTGAAAATTTAGATTTTTACTGTTTTCCCGTTTCCAGCCAACCGTTTTGTTCTTCATCCTTGCTTTAAGGACTTTAATGGTTTATCATAAACTTCTTGGAAGTCGGAACTGTCCTTGAGACACAAAGATTTATGCGTTCTGAGTTTCTTTTTTTAAGTTTTCTTTCTTAATCTACGAGTTATTTATTCAGTTTATTCTCAGTGTTCTCGCTTTCCTACGTTCGTTCCGCTATTTTGTAATTTTCCTTCTTGAAAGTTTCAGGTTTCGTTTTCTGTTCTAAAGTATCTGCTTATTTTCGAAAATTGGGGTTTTTTGCTTTCTTAGTGATTGCGATTTTCGTAATTTAATTTGAGTTTGCCGCTCATTGGATTTAAAATTATATCGGCAACGCAGGTTCCTACAGGTTTTGAGTGTTTGCGATTAAGGCCGCCACGTGGCGTATAAATGAATTAGGTAGACACAGCCATGCGTGACACCTCTATATCTATCTTCCCTTCGATACCTCGGGGAGCGCGAGTAGACCCTTCTACTTCCAAGAGTGGGAAAATATAAACAGGCGAGGAGTGAGTGAGGAGCAGATCTTGCCCTCACCCAGCAATTCGCTCCTAACCCCTGTCATTTAGTAATTCACAATGACAGAAATTGTATTTCTTAAATATCTAACGCTAAAACATAAACATTTTGCACTCACCCCATTCCCTTCTAACGACATCTTCAACGTATAATTATAATTGTAACAATTTAAATGTATATTTCTCTGTTCTGATTAATTTTATTGTCATATTTCGAAAATTTCATTATGTGGTAACTTCCCTCAAAAAAAAAAGATTCAATTGAAATCGATTGACTGCAATTGCGAAATTGAATCGCCAGTCGAAAAATTTGGTACAAACGCAATTCATGTCAAATTCATTGTTAAATCGCAATAAACAAATTCGTCCGTGAATTGAGTTCAACGTTTGCAACTGCAGTGAATTGCAGACATTGCTGAAATTGCAGACACGGGTGAAGATTTCTGTAGTACGCCGAAGTTCACCACCGATGCAGTAGTAGCCCAGTACTGGTCGTCAGTACAGATAATAATGGACAATTTGCTCAGTACTGGTTAACGGCTGTCTCCACGATAGAGGCAATACTATGCCGACAGTATAAATAAATAAATAAATGAATGAATGAATGAATGAATAAATGAATGAGTGAGTGAGTGAATTAATGAATGAATGAATGAATAAATAAATAAATAAGAGAATGAATGAATGAATGAAGGAATGAATGAATAAATAAATAAATGAATAAATAAGTAAATGAATGAATGAATGAATGAATGAATGAATAAATAAATAAATGAATAAATAAATGAATGAATAAATAAATAAGTAAATAAATAGATAGATAGATAGATAGATTTTTTTTTTTTTTTTTTTTTTTTAAGGAGTAAAAACGGAAAATGCTCATGCACCAGCCACATTCGAACTTTGGGGACCACGAGCCCAGTATATACCTCCCACGCGTATATATTTAAAATACATACACGTAAGATGCACACATGGGCGCGCAGTCCACAAGGAACGAAGGTGAGTGTGGGACTTACCGAAACGGCACCTACCCACTAAACATTAACTTCTCCTACTCTTCTCACACTTCGCATCGAAAACCGCGTGAGCATTACTTCAATGCGAGTGTTGTCTTTTTTCATTTACTCTTGTCTAAGTTCTCTATGCTCTTTTTCTTTGGTACCGATTATATCTGTTATTGTCTTTTGTGTGATTGTCCACCCTTTGGTCGATTCAGGGAGTGTCGTCATCATGTTTTCTGGCGTAAAATTCTGATTTGTTTCATTTCCGAAATCCTGGCGAACTGCCTTCTACCTTATACATATAAATAGTGTATGGTTTGCGTCATCGTTATCGTCACAGTATTGACATTTGTCTCCGTTCCCCATCTGTTTCTTTTAAGAAGGTATGCCACGAAGCAACCATGGCCTGAGAGTGCCTGCGACAGGTAGTAGTTCACTTCGCCGTGTGTTCGTTCTAGCCATGTTTTGATGTTAGGTATCAGTGACCAAGTCCAGCGCCCGTGCTTTCCATTTGTCCACTTTTTCTGCCACCTTTGCATCAGGTTCTCTCTGCATTGTTTTGGGTCCACACCTTCGTACTTCTCCATTCTTTCCTTTGCCAGCAGCTCAATGGGTGGAATTCCCGCAATCACTCCAACGCCTTTGGCAGAAATCGTGCGGTACCCGCTACATACTCTCACCCCCATGACCTTTTGTATGCGGTACAACTTGCTCAACAGATCCATCCTTGTCAGTGCTTCATGCCAAACAGGAGCAGCATATAACAATTGTGAGTGTACCACGCTTATCAGCAGTCTTCTTTCGGATGCTCTTGGACCTCTCGTATTGGGCATGAGACTTGCCAAGGCTGACATTGTTTTTTCTGCCTTTTCGGCCGCTTCATTTATGTGATCCCTGAAGTTGCGCTTAGTGTCCAGCCACACCCCCAATTGCTTCAGGGATTTTTGGGGATATATCTCAACACCTTGGACGTTGAAGCTGATTGGACTTATCTTCGTCTTGGTTGTCAGGAGTAATGCCTCTGTTTTTTCAGGTGCTATCTGAAGTTTCTTCCCTGTCAACCATTTCACGACTCTAAGTATCGCCGTGTTTGCATAAAGCATAAGCAGGGTTTCATTGGATGCTGTAACCAACATGGCTATGTCGTCAGCAAAGCCAACCAGTTCAACTCCTTGTGGAAGTTCCAGTTTTAGAAGATCGTCGTATTGGGTGTTCCATAGGGTTGGGCCTGGAACTGAGCCTTGCGGGACACCACTGTTTACATCGCTCGTCCTTATCTTGCCTTCAGCCTCGAATATCAAAACTCGGTCAGAGAGATATGACGCTACCAGACCTATGAGGTTCTCATCTATTCATCTTCTTCGTAGGCTTTCCAGGATAACTTGCCATGAGGCACTGTTAAAGGCGTTTTTAACGTCTAATGTTATTAGGGCACACAAACGGCGGCATCGTTTTGAGTAGGCGGCTGCCTGGTCCGCTATTCCTACTATTTCTTTAACAGCGTCTACTGTTTGACGACCTTCTCTGAAGCCGTACTGGTTCTCAGCAAGTCCTCCGGTGCGATCTAGTTCTTTTTTGAGTCTCCCGAGTATCACATGTTCGTACAGCTTCCCTTCAACATCAAGCAGGCAGATAGGCCTGAATGAGCTAGGGTGTTCTATTGGTTTGTTTCCTTTTCTCAAAAGAACAAGTCTTGACTTTTTCCAGATTTTTGGAAATTCTCCCCTTACTGCAAGTACACACTTAGCACATATTCCGGTCGAAATTCTGCGACCTGCTTTCTAATTTCTGGCGGAACACTTCAAGGTCCTGGTGCTTTATTGCACTTCATTTTCATATTCGCCGACCTTAGCTCTTCTTTCGTGAATAATTGAAATTTCAAAGGCCTTACCGGCTCAAACCGTACCATTTCATGTATTGGGAAGAGGTGTTTCACTACCTCCTCTGTGGCTTTCATAGTTAGCTGAGGTTTGGATGGGTATCCTTGAAGCCTTTTCTTCACTATTTGGTATCCCTTCGCCCAGATATCCTTATCGACTTCGTCACAGATCGTAGCCCAGCCTTCTTTTTTTGCTACCTTTATGGTTTTTTGAAGCACTTTTTGGCTCGCAGCTAATTCTTCCCAAAGAAGCCGCCTCAGAGTAGGGTTGTTCTTTTTACCAGCTCTGGTATACTTTCTTCTGATGTGGATGCAGTTATCTCGGAGTCCTGCAATTTTCTGGCTCCACCAGTACATAGGTTGTCCCCATTTGACTAGTTTTGTCTTTGGCATGCAGGCGTCACAAACATTTCTCATCGTATTTGAGAATTCTTCAGCCGATGTTGTAGTGTCATCTACCACTATTTCTTCTAGGGCTTGCTTTTTTTTTCTGCATCAATCTTCTTTGGATTCCATCCTCTATTTGTTTCGGTTCTGCTAGGATAGCGAGATTTGTCTGCTATCGTGAAGGTGATGTACTTGAGGTCACTTAGGGACTCTTTTTTGGATACTTCCCAGTCCGCTATATTTCTTCCAATTCTTGTCGTCGCAAGCGTTATATCAAGAATCGAACCATAGTTGAACCTTTCGAATGTTGGTTCCTCGCCAACATTATTTATAGTGAAGTCGTGTTCAGCTATCCATTCGCTCACAATTTCTCCTCTTTTGTCCGTGAAACTCATGCCCCATTGTGGAGATTTGGCTTTGAAGTCACCTACAACTATTACTTCCCCTGATCTATCTCTAATTTCATTGCTAACTTGATGTAGGTACTCCAACAGCTGCTCAATGCTCTTATTTGGTGAAGCGTAGCAGCTGTGTAATGTGAAAGGTGGGGTGGCAACCCAGCAGAAACTTTTTCCACATCCTTGCGCAACTATGGGTATATTGTTATCCAATATCTTGATGGCTATATCTACTTCTTCATCGTAGATCCAATCCCCTCTACCTTTTATGACTTTGATATTGGGTTCACATAGCGCCAGCACTTTTGCACCCATTTCTTTAGCAGCAACCAGGGCCATGTCCACAGCAGGGCGACTCCTATTGGTATTAATTTGTAGAATTCTCATTTTTGCTTTCATGTATGGCTGGCCTCTGCGTCCTATTTCTTCGTTCCCTGTGGCCTCCATGTCTATTGGTCTGATGTCCCTCTTTTTCGCATTTCAGACAGAAAGGCTTGTTCTGGCAGTCGGCTACCCTGTGTCCTTCTTTTCCGCATTTCATACACAGTTTGTCTCTGTCCGGTCCGCTGCAATCTGCCCTTACATGGCCCTGCCCCCAGCATTTGGGGCAGCGAGTATCCCTCAATCTTTCGGAAATTCTGCACAGAGTCCAGCGAATTTTTATATTTCCATTCTTTAGTATTCGATTGGCGTCAGATTCGCGCATTATTAGAGTCACATTTTGTTGGTAACCATAGGCCGGTCTAAGTGCTCTCACCTCGAAGTCCTCTACTTTAATATCGATTGACTTTGATACGACTTCTTGGATTTCCTCGGTTGTTGTCACGTCGTCCATTCTTCTAATGTGGAGGACCTTTTTTCTCATCAGAAGCGATGTAGAGGCAGCCGGAACTTTCTCTACTATTTCCTTTCTGAGGCTCTCTGCCATGTTTCCACTGTAAGGAACCATTAGTAGGAGGTCTCCATTTTTGGTTTTCCTTATACCATTAACGTCCACTCCGATGTCCGTAGGGTCGACGGTTTCTTTAACCGCTTTCAATATGTCGGCATAGTTCTTGCCCTTCATTTGCACTAGAAGGGCGTCCTGTTTTGGACCCTCTGGTTCTGGTAGCGCAATTTTTCCCCTATTGTCCTGTTGCATATGGCATTTTACTTTTTTCAGGGCCTGAAAAAGCAGCTTGTCATTGCTGTCGTATTTCGTCACTAGATCGTCGTGCATAGGGTAAAATATGCTTCTAGTAACCTGCTTGAAGCTACCTTCCACATCAGGGAAACTCAGAGATTGTAGCATTCTGGCAACTTCACCTGCCTTCTTGCCTTGCTTTAAAAGACCTTCTCTGCCTCCAAACTTTCCTATGGCTTCATTTATTTCCACGGAGTTTGATTACAGACTCACAGTACATGGTAGAAGAATATCGGTCCCCTGCGGAGCTTCCCATATATGCCCATGCTTGACCTTGGCTTTTTGGAAAACCTTTTCTTCCCAGTCATCTTCTGTTATTTTTGAGAAACATTCGAATGTTTCCTCAAGTTTAAGCTCCCTCTTGCGTGCCTGAAACTTCGGTGCTTCCAGGCATTACTCGCATTTATTAATGCGACTCTGTTCTGCTTGTAAGCTTTTTATTTCGCTGAGAAGATCATCCGTCTCTGCCTGTGATTTGGCTTCCATAGTCCGGATTTGCCTACGAAGTTTGTCGTTCTCACTTATGAGTTCTTTCTCCATGTCGTTATCTCTAGTGTTCCATTTAGGGTCGCTAGAGTGGAGTATTTCAGCTTGAAGTATCAGGGCGCTGCTTATCTCGCACAACTCCTTCTTGGGATGGTACATGCCGGAGACTACCTTCGTCAGATCACTAGCAAAGGAAAAGATTTCTTCAATCGCGTCCAATTGCGAACTTGAATTGGTCTCGTGTCCCGTGACTACCTTCTCAGGCGTACTTCCCTTCCTATTCCTTTTTGGAGCATTGGCTTTTGTTGAGTCCACAGTGGGCTGATCTTTTTCGCTGAATTCGGGTAGCGAGGAGGTTCTATTTCTCGGTGGAGTCCTCAAAATAGAGCTTCTCCTTGCAAAAGGGTCGATTTCCGTACATGTTCTTTCTATGTCCATTGCCGTTTCGTTGCATTTTGTTTTATCTTGAGTTGGAGGTGCCATGAAGTTTTGCCAGCGCTTCGTGCGTGGTGGGGCGGGCCGCAATAACTGGGAACGGGTATACCCTCGGACTCGGACGGACCGGACTCGCCCGAAGCACTGCAGGTTCCAATCCCTGCAGCCACCACGCACTCCCCGATCAAGGCCCGAAGGGGCTGGCTCCAGATGCCCGGTCACAGCTTACACCTCGGCAGAGCAAGCTCACAGCAGCTCCTAGACCATGACGGCATAAAGACCGCACATGGCTTCGGAGCACTCCCAGTGGGCTGCGACCGTCACCAATCGTGTGTTTGGTCCGCGGGGCCTATTTTATTTCAGTCCTACCCACTGTTTTCAGCGAGCATTGCCCTATCTGCCACCTGGGGACGCGCCAAGTGGGGGTAACACCTCCCCTTCCCCGCAGACAACTGCATAGGTCCTTGGATAGATAGATAGATAGATAGATAGATAGATAGATAGATA
>CAKNXH010054037.1:4578-32486 GCA_932178445.1 Andricus quercusramuli
ATACTCACTAATACTAACTCATCCAGAACTCCCCCTGTATATCTACTACAATCCAGGTTAAAATTCTTTATTGAACAAAAGCTATATGAACTGTTACGTTTTACCTTCAATTCTTGGTAAAAACTGCACTTATTAACCAATCCTAATGATTAAGGGCTTATTTCATTTCTTGAAAGATTCTTCACAATTCTATTTGCTTGTTCCGGGATATCTCGAGATCACATTTTCTTCTTTACATGTCTTAGGACGAGGATGCAGAAAGGTATTTTTATATTATTATAATGTTCAGTTAAATCTCCATCATTCTGTCTTGCATGAATATGTGTGAGTCTGTATGTATGAAAGTTACTGTTTTGTGGTTATTCTTGAATATCTTAACATGCATTTTAATCCTAATTGTAGTACGATTTTTCATATTATTGTATATTCTACCCAACTAGATTTTAGATTTTACTCTTTAAAATAACTATAGATTCAAAGCATAAACCTTAATCTGGATTTGCTTGGGGTTTCCCCGGCGAAATATCAAACACTTCTTTTCGAGCTTCAACCGCTGTACCAAGGCCACAGAATCCATATTGTAGTTCGCATAATCGGCTACCTTGGAGGTTTAAAAGCTTCATATCTTAGCCAACTCAACACGATTCCGGCTTGCCAGTTTCGGGCTCAGTCCATCGTGAGCTGCATACAAAAGGGTTCTTCTGGGATCACTTCATCTGGTTCGTTAACACTATTGCTCATAACATTCTACAAATATTGGTAGCTCTAACAAAGTATCCAGAGGTGAAACCTTCATCTCCAACTGTCCCGTCTGTCGCACAAGGTCATCCGCGGCTAGAGACCGGACCCCAAGGAACAGTGTTGTACGAAGTTTCTTGCGTAAATTCCCCGCTGTTGCTCACCTTTTAGTACAGAAGGAGCAGGAGTGGATCGCGTATACGTTCTGGTCTCTTCGGTATTGGTTGCTTTAAGGAACCATGATCGTAGCTTCCAGAGCCCATAACTTCGCATATTAAAAAAAAAATAATAAGTGGCTACTGCGTAAGGATAACACCTGTAAAACGCGAACTCCGAACTACACCATGCTCTTAATTTTGTACCACAACATCATCGCAAAAGATTTAAAACATCATATTAAATTAATTTATGACATCCTCGCCTCATCAGGCACCCGAGAACAAGTTTGAAAAAAAAATAATAAATAATAATAATATGTAATATTTCTACCCCCCCCCCCCCTTGCTGTACGTACTTTTTGGTTTCCAGAAATCATATGGGTGATTCTCCATATAAAGTGCACTTTTGGTAAAAGTAAAAAAAAAAAAAAAGAAGCCCGTGCAGAAATCGCCAAGTTTCTTCCCGGTTCCAGACTTGGGCCAGGCTGGGGGCCCCTAGCCTGGATCTAGCTCGAATTTTGCAATGGCTCAAGCTTGGGCCCAGCTAGTGTCAAAGTTTCAAAAATTGACGACAGATGGCGTAGTACTATTCTCTTTGTTTCCTTGTTACTTGCGAGTGTTGAGTGTAAATCTTTACAAAGTGGCAAATTTGGTATAAATAAAAATTCGTAAAGCATCTTAACCAGTAATTTGAGTGATAGTTTGAGCCAAACTGAACTTATAAATTTTGTGTGAGTGATTGAGAATAGTAGTGATGCTGCTGATTGATGCTGGTCGATGAACAAAATACAAATCATCATTGAAGTTAAATTGATAAAAATGCCTCAAATAAAAAGCACTCTAAAAGACCAGAGGCATCGAGCACTCGTCAGAATCCCATATTCACGCGGTGAAAGTGCAAGTAAGTTCTTATATTATTTCTAAATAATATTTTTACATTAAGATTACACGTAACTTCTAACCTCAAATTGAGAAAACTTTTTCGTCGAATTATCAAGTGTAAAAATGTTGTTAATTTATGTAATTATGTTTAAGACTTAGATTTATAAAACAAAAATGGCGGACGTAAATTAAAAAATTATAGTATATAGATGATGATGACGCAGAAAGGTGGTAGAAATTTAGGACGCGCAAATCGAATGAGTGACTTTTTGAATTGACGTTTTCATTTTTTTTCGATTTTTAAATATTACATATTCATTTGTTAACTTTAAATTTGAATAAAAAAATTTCTCCTTAATTTCGACTTTTAATTTAAAAATTAAAAATGGCTAGGAATGAATAATAAACTAGGGCCAAGCCTGGGCCAAGCTGGGCGATCGAGCCTGGCCCTGGCCAGATTTGGCGTTTCATTCAAGCTTGGCCCAGGCTAGATCGCCAGGCCAGGGCCTAGTTTTGCCAAGCCTGGGCCCTGTTTGGGACATGACCAAATTTCTACACGGGAGTTGTTCGAATGGCTTTTTTTTGGCAATCATTAGATGTATTAGCATCATAAAAAGAATTTCTGAAAGGAGTCACGCTTAACATTAATTTCAAATGTTTCTAGCACATTTTAAAGTCATGCGTTATCTACTCTCGTGTAAATAAGGTTCGTTTATCCAAAGAATAATCAAATGTTGTAGAATTTCAACAAATTAGAATTAACAAGATTAGAAATTGTTACTTGGCACAAAAGAAAGCAAGAAAAAATTTTTTTTTTCACTTTTTTCAATGAAAAAATTAATTTTTCAAATTCATCAAATCTGTTTTATTCGCATCATTTATTCCTATTTTATTCATTTACTTTATTACTTATCTAACAAAAAAAAAACATTATTCTTTCACAGAATCATCGTCTTAATAATTTTTTTGCAAAATAATATTAGACGGGTAATATTTTCTGTCAGTTCGCCCCTGAGATGTCTAAAATTCGGTCACGATAATGGAAGTTACGCGAATTGAAAATAACACAAAAAATTATTTCACAGACTGAAAACAGAATGAATCATAAAATCCTTTGGAAAATTGTTTTATCCCTTTTCACACGACATTTCTACATTTGATTCACTCTACTCTGATAAAAAATGTAAGAGAAATCACGAGTTACGCGAATCGATACTAATAAAAATACGCAATGTTTTCCTTACATTTTTCGTGGTTTTCAAAGTAAGTACATACTTTTCTCATAAAACTTTGAGTGATATGAGTAGTGAGAGGTTTTTTCTTCAACTTTATCACAGATTCGGATCGATAAAATGAATCAAAATAAGTAAACTATAACAATATGTGTATTGACGTAACCTCCAAAATATTTTCAGAGACATCCATATTCTGATATATATTGTTATGAATATTATAGTTAAATTGAAATATTACTGTGGAAAATTGTACCTTTCTAGCTATATTGTAAGACTGTAAAGCATGAATTTCAAAACAGTGCTCTATATATTTTAAATATGATGCTAAAATATGCATTTGGTATACGTGGACATGCTCCAAACCCGTTTTTTGGGTATATAATGTTATTTTATTCTGATTTAAGGTCATATAATCTAAATTTTACTTTAAAATACATTATGAGGCACTAAAATGAAGATCTTTACCAAGTTTTATAATGTATCTACAAATAGTTTTATTAATATATCCTTTGGACACAAAAGTGCCCTGTTTTTGGAGAATCACCCATATAAGATATGGTACATGAAACAAATGGAATTTTTTTGTATTTACCATATGATAATACATGCTTTGCAGGTAAAGACTTGTATATATATAATAAATATTTACGAAAGGTGTAGGGTAAGTGTACCAGTCTCCGGACACGTATCAGTGACTGGACATTCTCGTATATTTTATAGTAAGAATAGTGCAGTAAACTATAATTATAAAAAGAAAATAGATATTCATATTCTGCATACTTTCTGGTCACACGCAAGGGAAGAAAATTATGTAAACTTCTAATTATTTTTCGGTATTGAAAATGTTTAGTAAGCCGATCATCCTTTATCGCCATTTTGGGTATGTGTGCTGCTTCCTATGTCAGAAAATAGAACATTTTTATTTTGAAGTTATGACTTACTTTAGTTAATTTTTGAATGAAATAGCTGGGTTTTTAAATGTGGGAGACTTGAAGTTCTCAAAATCGTTGGCAAATTCAATTTATGTATTGTATATTTAGAAATTTTTCATCTTTCCGAACTAAGATGCAGATTTTTTTAATTTAAGCAAAGATCGGATAGCCTGTCCGACTTTTAGTGTGAACGTCATTTTGGCTACGATTAAGATCAGGAGATGAATAAAACATAGTCATAAGTTTTTTGAAATAGAATTTATCATTTACTTGTTTTTAAATAAATTTGTTATTTTAAATACTAAAAAAACCTTGTATCTGTATTCGACATTATAAAAATGCAAACATTGTCTAGAATCTTAACCTGTCTAACCTCGAATTAGATACATTAATTTTATTTTTATCCAATTTTGTTGTCAAACTTCGATAGATAGAGAAAAATAACTGAATTTTTGATCACGAATTGAAATAAAATTAATTCTAACTTCCCTAACCTGTAATAGATACAATTTTATATTTTTGTTCAATTTTTTCTATAATTTTAATTGATTTAAAACGCATTTTTGATCAAACATTCTTACTTTTAGTATTTTAATGCAGTGTATTATTGAACCTATCTACTTTAAATAGTAATTTTTTGTACATAAAACTACTGTAAAAGGTTAAAAATAACCCAGATACAATACGTGCCGGCACGTGATCGGCCCGACGGGCTTGAGACCAGCGTGCCTGCTAAATGCACGTGACAGGCCGGCAGAGTCAGAATGCGACCGAAGGGCGGCACACGGTCCGGCACATTGGACGCCCGTCTGTCTTGCAAACGACGAGTAAAGACGGGCCTGCGACTTGCACGACCGCTGCAGGCTGATAGTGCGAGTAGTTTGAGATCGAAAATGCGCATGCGCGTTTTGGATCAGCTGTTCTTATCGTGTTTCATCTCGTGTGGCGTTCACACCCGAAAATTTTCGCTCGGATGTGAGTAAAAGTGTGCGATTTGCAAACAATTGTGCGTTCCAGATAAATAATGGAAGGATCGTTCGACCATGAGGCATCGTCAAAACATAATTTTTAGGATACAAACTCTATATCCTGCTCTTCTAAGTGAAACTTTTGTTTCTGAGGAGGCGTGAATGCATTCACGAAACCCATGGGTTTTGTTTAAGAATGTCAGTCTTGGGTGAAACACATCAACATGTTATGTACATAACCTAAAGATTTAGAAATTTTGTAAAACCTATTTCTATTTTCTGAATTAAATTTGTTAGCAATTTTTTGCTGTCGATGTCCTTCAAATCAACAAAATTAGCAAATAGCACAAAAGGTAATGAAATTGTGCGTATAATAATATAAAGTCCATGTTGGAAGAAAAATTGCAATGTTATAAAAAGATATATATCTTTTTACAAGAATAACATTTTTAATTTTTCTTTCAACTTAAACTTGTTATACGCAGAATTTCGTCATTACCTTTCGTGCTGTTTGGAAATTTTCATTTTATTTACATAATAAACGATTTTTTTAATTTTAATCTACTCGTACACTCAGCCTGCATTTTACCAGGCCGTCGGTCATGCAGTTTGCCGGACCGCGTCGCTCCCGCCTGTCGGGCTGGCATATAGAGATCAATGGTGTGCACATTATGATGCATATCTGCCGACACGTCGGTCTGATCGATCGGACCACGGGCCGGCAGGTAGCTTGCAGTCGGCGGGCATTTTGCTATCTGGGAAGTCCCTACGACGATTCAAATATGAGGGTAATGCTTGTGCCGGGGTAAAATCGGTATTGCCAGCCACTGAAAACTACCCTGCTCTATAATGCAACTCTTCGTTTGAAACTCAACAATAAATGAATCGTCAGAGTAAGGGTCCGCACCTCAGCAAAGACACCACCAGGAAACACCCAGGGCCCCGCATTATACTATTTATTTATTATTATTTACTATTTCATACCCTTCCGGAGCCTTATCCGCCTACGAAATTCATTGTATCTGGAGAGAGGACCAAATTCTGCCGGATCTGCAAATTACTAACTCAAATACGGGAACCTTATCCCGCTCAAACCAGAGGCCACTACCGTACGGACGACCGAGACCACCGTTTAGCAGAGTCGCAAGCGGGCATGGGGGCCCGACCCCACAAAGAAAGAGTAAAGTCTCTTTCTTATCAATCTCTCTCACCAGAGTTACACCAAAACAGCTTGTTTATGTATTTGTTAATTTTTGTATGTAATTTATATCGGCCAGCTGTATTCTGAAGGCCCAGATTGTTTAATAATAATCATAGCCCAGGGTGTACTCTCGAAGAAATACAAGTCTGCGAACTCACTTAGCCTGCGATATCTGCCCACGTGATCTCGGCGGCGACGCTTATTGTGCATGACTTCGATCCTGGAATTTCGATCCTAATGAATTTCCGGAACCCTTCTGGTCGATCACTCTTGTTCTTACCTCCTCATGGGATAATAGAAAAACGTCGCTGCATTTTATAACCAATCACTCTGAATAATTAACTAAAATGTCGAGCTCCGACAATGAGGCTTCCGGAGAGAACATCTTTTTTACTAAACTGCTAACCAAGTTAAGATCGCAATCGGGAAAGAGCCAGGTATGAATTTTGATATTTTGGCAAACTCGATGGTCGAAAAGGGCCTTTCCTAAACTAAAATAAAATACCAATTCCGTTGACCAGTGCCTAGCATTCCGACCATGGAGTTCCGCCAACCTCTAGGTGTTTCCCGCGAGAGCTTCTCCTGGTTTCCGACATTTTCTCTTTTTCTTGCGAAGTGAAAACTTCCGCGTAGGTTGTACTCTCGCGTTCTCCAGTTTTTCTAACCTGAAAGATTTTTTGTGGGATCGGAAAATTATTAAATGGAAAGATTTTGGGTAGACTTAGGTTTCTTTGTTTGTATCCAAATTACTTCCGGTTAGGAGCAAGATCCTTGTAATTTCTACCGATTACTTAATTTCAAAATTTTGAATAGAGTACGAATATGTATCATGTATAAAAGGAACACACGTGGCCTGAGGGTCCTCGAATTGTTTTAACCCACTCCCTTCGCTCTTATTCTTTAGGTATATAATTTCGACAATTAAAGTTTTAAGGTTAAATGCTTAATAGATAAAGTCTAAGGACCATCGAGACGGGAAATACTTATTTGAGTAAACCGAATAGAAAGGAAGACTTACTAGTTTAACTTAGTAGTGACGAAACTCTTCGTCCATGAATATTGTCTTTTCTGAGAATCAATAATTTAGGAAAATTAATTTGATCAAATTCTTTCTTTTTATATAATGCGTAAATTTCTAGGCAGGCCATAGAAAACCCCTTATATGCTATTTGTCCGACTACTGGTACGTTTACCCTACATAGCTTTTAAAGACAATAAATTAAGCAATTTATACCTTTAGGAATAATTTCAGCCCTAATATAGTTACGATAAGTTCTTTATTGTTTGTTTGTGAATCATTTTATTTACTTTTTTAAATGAAGAAATTTCATCACTGTGAGTGCATTTAACAATAATATAATGTAGATTTATGTAAAATTTCATGGGATTTGATCGATTTCATGCTTAAGGATTGATTCTCATATACACAAAAATGTCTATTGTTAATTAAATTTAAAGTTATGTTTGACTTTGTCAAACACATTATGGGAATGACATAAAGATGATTGCATTTTGCAGTTTTGTTAGTTATTGGTGGTAGAATGAGGCAGGGTGACCGAAAACTTCATTTTCAAAATTCTCTTATTTACCAATTTTTCATTTTCCCTGACCATTATAATTCAAATACCATTATTTTAGTCTTGTCATCTTTTTAACATAGGATCTTTATAAACGGAATGAACAATATTTCAGATACAAATTTAAAGTTTTCAAATTTACTTATTATATTAAACGAAAAAATTACTCTTCTACCATAAAAGATGAATTTAACAAAATACTTGTATTTTCTACATAATAACTAAATTTTCAACAAAATAGTTCAATGTTCAAACTAAAAAGATGAATTTGCAACAAAAAGTGCAAAAAGGCGAATTTTCAACAAATGAAGGTTTTGCAGTCATGAATGAAAAAAAAAGTTTATCTAAATTGTTGAACCTTCAAGCCAAAAGACGAATTGTTAGTGCAAAATTTGAATTTTGCATTTTTATTCAAAAATATGAAGTTTCAAATCAACAAGATTAGTTCTCTACCAAAACTTTTCAACAAAGTAGTTAAACTTTTCCCTCGTAGTTGAATTTTTATTAAAGAACATCACTTTTCAAAAAACTATTATAATTGAATTTTCATCTAAAAAAGATATAAGTTGACTTTTCAACACGGAAATTCCAATTTTAAACAAAAAGTAAATTTTCTACGAGACTTCCGTTTCCGGGATGAAAGAGTTTGGTACCGGTGTTTATGTGGTGCTGATTCTAGTAGAATCGAAGTGGAATTAGTTGGATTATTTAACGTGAGGGCAGGGTGGGGAAACAGGTGCAGCCGAGTAGCGGCCACAGGGCCGAAAAGGGAGCAGCCCTGTACATCTGAAAAGAAAGATGGAGATCCCTTGGTGTCCGAAGTTGATTAGTTCCTAATATCTCCAACGCGGCGCTAGTTGTCCCATTACTCATAAATAACATAAATAATGTTTATGATAAAATGAATTCGGTGAACAAATTTTTAATAGTACAACTATTTTTATTTGTGAACAATTACTATACTAATAAGTAAAGAACATAACAAATCATTTATTCAATCAGTAAAATTTTTGAAAAAATATTTTTTCATTATATATTTCTATATATTTTCAACTATAATTTTATCAAACGTCCAAAGCTTAAATGGAATCAATAGTTTAAGATCTTTGTTTACACGGATATAATGATAACAGAAATCAATTATTTCTCATGTTCTTTATTGATTATTAAATAACATTTTTACATTCTCATCCAAATGAGAAGGTATTGGTTTTATGCCAAATTTGACTCAGTCGGTTTTCATCAAATCTGCATGTCCTGAGACTCCCTGATCCGGAAAAAACGAATTTTACCAAGGTGTCTGTGTGTCTGTAGTATGTGGTTTGTAGTCTGTCTGTAGTCTGTAGTCTATTGGCACGATAACTTTCGAAAAAATGACCAGATTCTATTGAGTTTGGCACATATTTTTAAGCCCTAAAAGACAAGGACAAGTTCGTTAGCCAGCTATTTTTGATGAAAATTCAAAAAGTAAGAGCATTTTCAATATTACTGAAAACATTTTTTTTCAAACCTTCGAAATTCTATGTACGGCAATTTGTAGTACTCAAAAATCTGAACAATTTATCCCCGCGACTTTTTCCGAAAAAAGGAAAACTATCAGAGTTATACCATTTTCAAATTTCAAAAAAACTAACGGAAATCAACATTTCAAGCCAAACAATGCACGAAATGATAAAAAGTCAAGAAGAGGAAAACGTTGCTTTTTGCTAGCCCTACAAGCTTAGCATAACAACTTTTTTAATTTTCTTTAAAAATGAAAAATTCAAATATTCACCCCATGAAACATATGAAAAATAAAATCGAAAATTCCATTTTGCTTTCAGACTATGCAAGATACGAAAAAAGCTTATGAGACAAAAATTATTCATCACAGAAAGATCTACAAATTTGTTGTGAATTTTTTTTATAGCACGCCTAGTTTTTGTTTGAATCGTGAAAAAATGACATTAAAAAATAACCAAAAATTAAATTTTTACATTCTCTTCCTAATGAGAAGGTATTGGTTTTATGTAAAAAAATTTAAATATAGTTTTCTATTAATAAAACAAATACTGCTTGGCCAGAAACGGAATTTTCGATTTTTTGGTAGCAGTTTCAGTAAGTTAAACCAAAACTGTTTCTTAAGCAATTAAGCGATTTTCTTTGGACTTTAAAAAGTGTGTGGGTATTGTAGTGAGAATGTGTTCCTGAAGTCCGATAGAGCCTTAAGTAAATAAACTTCCTCCTAATCTAAAATAAAAACAAATAAAAAAATATGCCCGCTTCGCGGGCACATTCTCATTGCGCGCTACGCGTGCGACTCGCTTCGCTCGCAAATTTGAGCGCGCCTAGGGCGCGCGACTGTTGGTTCTCGCGCTTCGCGCTCGATAACGTATTTACCTCGCGCTACGCGCTCGGTCTTTATATTTCCCAGACATTTGTGCACAGAACTTTTGAAATTAAAGGTCAAAGCATCAACAACTGTAATTTCATTGTTGTGAATTCTCTTTTGTTGAAGCTGCTTCGGCTTTAACGAACACATTCTTATCACGTATCTCGTGCTTCGCACTCGATTTTGTCCAAAATGTGAGCTTTTCCTGTACTGAGTTTGTTGTTCCTGAGATTTATTTCTGTACCTCGAACTGGTACTATGAAGAGGGTTCTCAAAGTACCTACGGCCTTGACGATTACATTCTCATTGCGATACTCGTTCTTCGCGCTCAGCAGCTATAGGCTATACAGAAGATTGCTTTTGAAAAATAAAACCATGTGAAAACTAGTGGAAATTCTGATTAAAATTTTCTAATCTACCAGAAAATTTATTTTTCTACTTTTTGAAAGTTTTCAAAATTTTGAAAAGTATATAACTTTTCTAATTTCCATCGAAATTAAAAATTTTATTGAGATAATTTTCAAAACTATTACCCATCTGTAAGAAACTTCCACAAAAATTTCTGAAACATGAAAAAAAAATTTTTTTATAATTTTGAAAATGCTCTAAAATTTTTAATTTTGGTTGAAAATATGTGGTTAACGAACTTGACCTTCGTTTTAGGACCCTTGAAAAGTTTACCAAAGGCTGACTCGATTGGACAAATCCTTCGAAAGTTAGCGTGGCGACAACATTCAGGTAACCATACAGACATACAGACAGACATACAGACAGACATACAGACAGACATACAGACAGACATATAGACAGACAGACACCGACAAAATTTCATGATTTTCGGACTCTGGGAGTACCGGAACATAAAGATCCGTTAAAAACCAGAGATCGAAAATTTGGACGAATACAATACACTCTCATGAATGAGAATGTAAAAATTTATTTAAAATGAAGAGGTTTTGTCTATTTTATAATATTTGCAAGTAAATTTCTTCTTTTTATACAAGCCGAGCACGATGTGCGAAAACCGAAAAAAAACCGAGCCCGAACTTGCGAGCCATCCATCATATATTCAAAAGCGGGAGTACTCACTTTTTAAGTTTAAACTTTATACAATTAAAAATTTCTTCAAGAAATTCTCTCTATATTTCATTAATGAAATATAGACCAGTAGGGTGACCTATTTTAATCTATAATCCCAAATATTTTCTAAAGTACCCCATCAACATAAAACACGGTTGATACAAAAGTTTACCAGCACATAGGGGGCCATTTAACTGTACCATTTATTTTGACCTTGAGATCAATTTTCAAGGTCATTTCAAGGTCAATATGATTTTTTTAAATGGATACCCCTATTTTTGACTGCAGATTTGAATAGAGCGGAAAATTTTACGTCACAAAAGTACTATGGAAATTTTGTTTCTGTGACTTTGAAGAGATCAAAAAACAAGGTCAAATGCACAAAAACGATCAGATGCCTTTTTTCTGAATTTAAGTGATTTTCTGGGTAAAGCAAACGTTTAAGATGCTTTAAAAAAGTCCATAAAATGTGGAAATGTGAACCACCTTCACCACCTTGTCAGCCACGACCTTCAGGACAATTTTCAAGGTTATTTAAAGGTCAAGACAATTTTTTAAAATAGAGATCCCTATTTTAGACTGCGGGCTCGTAAAGAACGGGGAAGTGTACGTGAAAATTGGTATTGTGAAATCTTTCATTTTAACCTAAAGAAGGTCACGTCAAGGTAAATTATTTAAAAAGCGCTTGGAAGTTTTTTTTTCAATTTACTGGTTTTCTGGGCAATCTCAACGTTGAAGGTGCCTTCCACAAGTGCAAGATAAGTTGCACAAATTTCGACGACCTTGAATAAATTGACCTTCAAGTTTATTTTCCAGGTTTATGAAGGTCAATGTCATTTTTTTAAATAAAAAAGTTGCCGTTTTTTTTACAAAAGTTTGATTTAATTTTAGCATTTTCCAGAAACAACAACGTGGACGTAGTAAATTCTCTTTCCTTTGGGGTGCTTGACGTCGTTGTTCCTGGGTAATGCTAAAAGTAAATCAAACTTTTGTAAAAAAACGGCAATTTTTTTATTTTAAAGAATGACATTGACCTTCATGAACCTGGAAAATACACTTCAAGGTCAATTTAGTCAAGGTCGTCGAAATTTGTGCAACTTATCTTGTACTTGTTGTAGGCACCTTCAACGTTGAGTATACCCGGAAAACCAGTCAATTAAAAAAAAGCTTCTGAGCGCTTATTAAATAATTGACCTTGATATGACATTCTACAGTTCAAAATAAAAGATTTAGAAATACCAATTTTTACGTACAATTTACCGTTCTTTACGAGTCCACAGTCTAAAATAGGGATTTCTATTTAAAAAATGGTCCTGACCTTTAAATGACCTTAACAATTGACCTGAAGGTCGTGGCTGACAAGGTGGTCGAAGCGGTTCACATGTTTACATTCAGAAAAAGGGCATCTGATCGTTTTTGTGCATTTGACCTTGTTTTTTGACCTCTTCAAAATCACTGAAACAAAATTTCCATAGTACATTTTTGACGTAAAATTTTCCGCTCTATTCAAATCTGCAGTCAAAAATAGGGGTATCCATTTAAAAAAATCATCTTGACCTTGAAATGACCTTGAAAATTGATCTCAAGGTCAAAATAAATGGTACAGTTAAATGGCCCCCTATGTCCTGGTCAACTTTTGTATCAACCGTTTTTTATGTTGATGGGGTGGTTTAGAAAATATTTGGGATTATAGATTAAATGTATATATTTATAGTATTATATTATATGTATTATATATCATGTTTTCGGAAATAAATTGTAAGGATCATATTTCACTTTATATTAAAATTCAAATCTAAGATATATTCCACTTTGCCAGGATTATTGTACGACCTTTTAATTTATATTTCCCCTTTAGTATTCATACAAAATGATTGGAAAACTATTTTGAAACACTAAATGAGTAACGTTCTTTTAATTTCTATATTTTTTTGCATGAAAATAACAGTTTGTTTACCTAAAAATTTTAAAAAGTGATCTAGACCAATTTCTTGCTACCAAATAACGGGAAGAGATAGAACAACTAGCGCCGTGTTAGAGATATTAGGGACTAGTCAACTTCGAACTGTTATGGGGTGAAGTTGAAATCTGAAATATCGAGAGATGTACGGAAGAAGGTACGGAAGAAGGGTGAGGTAGCGCCGTGGAGACAGAATTTACGCAAGTTACGTAAAGCGATATGAACAGAGGTTACTCCGAATCGTTTTGATAGATAACGGGAACAGCGAAAGCAAAGAAGAAAGTAATTCAGACAAGGAAGTGTTCTATACGCTGAAACGTGAGACAAAAAGGAGGGGACATTACAGAAAAACGGTATAAAGGGAGAGTTCATGAATAGGTAGTAGACCGCGAGCTCATGACATAAATGATGTAATTATAGGAAAGAGGAAAATTGTGCACCAGACAGGTTCGGCTTAAGATGACGAACGTAAAGATGCGTGACTTACAGGTCTGAGTGGAAGAGGTGAACGGTGGCGACCTGTCAAAGGTGCAAATTTTCATGGTTAATTCATGTGACTCGGAATAGCTTGAAAATTTGTGTACATGTAGAAGATGACATATAGCACCGGCGAATTTTGAGTCACCTGACTGGACGTAAAACTGATGTAAATCACCTTGAAAGTTGCCGGAAGTTCAGGTAAAATTTCATGATATTGATTTTACAGGAAAAAGTTTCAAACAAAAGTTGGTCTACTTCGAGAGATGCATATTTTCATTCCTATATCATTTTTTGATAACAATGATACATTAAAGAAAACATCGATTAAAGAAATGCCAGAACAATCAAAAGCTGTTTTTCGAAAATTGTCAAGAGAGAAAAAATACTCCCCAGCAGGTGTACTCCAACATTACTCTGTAATATTTTATTCAGATGTTTATATTTACCAAGTTATGCGCATTTTTCATGCTTTTTTCCATTTTTCCTTTCACCTGTTCTATCTTTGGCAATTTAAAAGAAGGTGTTCTCAAAATGAGTACATTAGTAGTGTAAGTCTTGTGTAACAAATTAGCGTCTGCAACTTTCAGGTAAAATAATAACTTATTCTCCTATAAACAATAATAAACAGAGTCACGTTCTCAGCTTCTAATTGACGTAGAAGATTGTAATAAAGCTGAATATTATTATAAAAAATTGAATAACAAAATCGCTTCACTTTCAAATTTACATTATTTATTGTTGTTAAAGTTTATACTTTTTCCGTTGGAATGTATTCGATCTTTATTACCGTGACGAAAGTCAATTTTCCGAGCGCAGCATGGGGTCGTCACATATTTTTCTATGGCCACTGGCGTAGGCGTAGATGGTTACACTGCTTGTAGCAGGTGCTTCATTACAAATTCTTCGTGGCGCATTTTCAATGCAATTATATAATATACATTCAGAGGTATCATTATGCTACTTCGAAATACAAGGTGATCGAGAATGTGAATGCGACAGGTAACTCCAAGAAAATCGAAATCGCGTTGAGGATTTATCCATTTTTCCGAAATTTGTCTTTTTTGGTTGAAATGAGCAATATAGTGCAATTTTTTTTTTCTTGTGCGAAATAGAGCGCTTCCGTTCCAAAATTTATCTCTTTTATAAGAAACTGTCATTTTTCAGGTTGAAATTTCAACTATTTTAGTAGATAATGAATCTGATTTTGTTCGGGATTCAACTATTTTGTGGAACTTTCATCTTTATTTGTCGACTTCAACTGTAATTGATTTCAAATACAAATATTGTATAGGTAAGGAGTATAAAGTTTTTCGCTGAAAATTTATCTGTTTTGGTTGAAATTTAATTACTTGGTTGAGAAATCATACGTTCCTTTTAAGTTTCCACTATATTGGTAGAAAGTTCAACTATTCGGTTGAAAAGTATTTCTTTTGTTGAAAAATGATATCGTTAGTTTGATCAGGCAACTGCTTTGTAGAATATGAGTCTTCTTCTCTTGAAAATTCAATAATTTACTACACATTTTTTTCGATTCTTCGTTACACATTCGGCTTGTTCGTTTCAAAATGTATCTCTTCTGGTAAAAAAAATGGCATTTATTTTGGTTGTAAATTCAAGCATTTTTATCGAAAATTACTGTCACTTTTACTGAGTTCCAACCACAACAAATTTTTTGTTGTTTAAATTGATGTTTCTTTGGTTGGAGATTGAAGTATTTGATGGAGAAGATAATTTTCTTGTAAAAATTTAATTATTTTGGTGGGAAGACAACAATTATTGGGTTCAGGAGTAACTTTGATGTGAAAGAATCATACCTTGGAATTGGAAAAAAATAATTTAATATTCAATACCGAAAGATGGTTTCTCTATCCAAGAAGCTGACTTTTTTCCATTAAAAAAAGAATTTTTAATATAATGAGACGAATTTTCAACAAAATAATAGAACTTTCAACAAAATATTTAAAATTTCAACGAAATAGCTGAATTTTCAACCAAGAAGATTAATTTTTTATCCAAAGATAAATTTCCAACAAAATACGTGAACTTTCATCCAAATAGCTGAATCTTCTAAAAAAAAAGTAGTGGAATTTCCGACGAAAAATACGAATTTCAAACAAAAAAGCTCATTTCGAATCAAATAGTGTAATTTTCTACCAAATCGTTGAAGTTTCAAGCCAAAAAGTTGAATTTTCTTCAAAAGAGTGAAAATATAAATATAAAAGTTATTCTTCCACCAAATAATTGATTTTTTAACTAAAAAATATCAATTTTCAACCAAAATTAGCATTTTTACTTCTTTGGTTTAAAAAATTAATTCTTAATCAGAACAGAAACGAATTTTCAACCAAATATTGAAATTTCCAACCAAAGAGATGAATTTCCAACTAAAATTAGAAATCTTTCGTAAGAAAAAAAATAAGCATTTTCAATAGAGGTATTTAACATTTGATCAAATAGTTGAATTTTCAACCAAAAAGATTAGTTTTTTACTAAAAAGGATAATTTGCTATCAAAAGACGAATTCGAAACAAAAAACATGAATTTTTAACGAAACAGTTGAATTTCGAATTCATAAGGAATTCGTAAACAAAAATCCATTCCCAAAAAATAAATAACCAATTTTCAACAATTTCAGTTTTACGAAAAAATACTTTATTAATACTTTATTACAACCCTCTACATCAATTAGAAGCTGTGAACGTGACTCTGTTTATTATTGTTTATAGGAGAATAAGTTATTATTTTACCTGAAAGTTGCTGACGCCAATTTGTTACACAAGACTTACACTATTGATGTACTCATTTGGAGAACAGGAGTTGCATGTTGGTGGCGGAAGTGAGAACGTGTTTGGTGACAGGTCGTGAGAGGATTTCACGGAATTTGTGTGGAAGGTGTGAGTGGAGTGAGTCTTGGGCATTTGAGGGGTCAAGGCTGGTTCTAACAGAGTTAGGGGATGTTAAGGCAGAGAAAGAGGTGTCTGCAGGGGCTGTGAGGAATAGAAAAAAAGAAAAAAAAAGGGAAAATTTGGCGGCGAGTCTTCAGAGACATCTGTCGGCTGCGGTGGGTACTGCATAGAGAGATCCCAGTTACCGGCGGCAGAGCGGGAGGGAAGCAGTGAGAGTGCTGTCAGTGCTGCTAGTGAAATAGACGGGGAGGAAATTTGCCACGTGCCACGACGGACAACAGCGCGGGGTTCGGGCTCGAGTACCGCGTCGGGGAGAATCGAAGGCGGAACGGTGGGAACGAAGGAAGCGAGAAGGTGTGGGAGAGAGAGTCAAGCACAAGTAACGGGGAGGATCTCTTGAAGAGGAAGACAGACAGTCGAGAGAGTTCGGACAAAATCGAATTGGAGAGTCCTTTTAAAAAAAGCGTTAGAACACATAGGTAACCCCCCCCCCCCCCCCCTAAGTGGATAGAATGGCATAGAAGGAGGCTCTCGGGATGCTGGTAGGCGTGATCAGGGGGCTGAGGGAGGACGTGAGGGGGACTAAGGAGCAGATGGAAGGCATGATGGAGGACTTGAGAATCAGAGATGAGAGATGGGAAAAGGAGGTGAATGAGCTGAGGGAGAGAGTAGAAGGGTTAGAGAGGGAAAGGAAAGAGAAGGAAGTTAAAATAAAACAGATGGAAGAGGAGATCAGGTTGTGGAAGGAAAGGACGGAAAAGAGACTTGAAAAGGTGGATGGCAGGACGGAAATGGAAGTAGGAGACGGGAGTGGGGGGAGTGAGATTGAAGTTATTTGGGACAGGGTAGAGAATATGATAGAAGATAAAGTAGGAGAGTGTAGGAATGAAAAGGAGGAGAGGGCGGATAGGGAAAGGATAAGGGCAATGGACTTGAGAATGGAGAGAAAAGAAAAGGCAGACAGGAGAAATAATATCGTGATAAGAGGGTTGAAGCTAAGGAGTGGAGAAGAAAGGTAGGGCGTGGAAGAGCTGCTACAGAGAATAGGGTGGGTTAAAGGTAGGGTGGGGAAAATTAAGTTGGAGGGGAGGAAGGAGAAGGAAGTGGCGGTTGTGGAGTTGGAGAGCTGAGAATAAAAGTTGGGGGTAATGCGAAATAAGAACAGGATACAGGATGAGGGAGTTTTCATCGATCACGATTTGACGAGAAAGGAAAGGGATGTTGCAGAGAATGCTGTAGGACAGGGCTAGGAGGAAGAAGAGAGAAGGGAGGTCGGAGAAGGTAGGATATCGGAAAATAAGAGTAGACGGGAAGATGTGGGTGTGGGACAAGGAGAAAGAGGTGTTGAAGGAAGTGCAGGGGGATTTGTTTCTTAAGAAGTAGGGGGGTGGGGGTAATGCAGGGTAGATGAGTAGTGAAGGTACTGTACTGGAACGTATCAGGGGTAAAGAAGAAGGACGAGGAGTTCTGGCGGTATATCCAGGAATTTGATGTTGTGGGACTGGTAGAGACGTGGGTAGAAAGAAAGGAATGGGATATAATAGAGCCAAAGCTGCCAAGGGGGTATAGGTGGAGACTCCAGGAGGCGGTCAGAGTGAAGAAGGAAGGAAAGGCCAGTGGGGGTTTATATATAGTGGGGGGATTATAATCGAGGTTAGAGATGGATTAGAGGAAAAAGTTCATGGAGAGGATGAGGGGGAGTAAGTGCAAATGAGGGAAATAAAAATAGGAGGGCCATCGTGTAAGTTTGTAACAGTGTACAATAAGGATGGGATGGAAAAAATTAAAGGAAGGGTGGAAGACCTGCTGGGCGAAAGAGAGGAGGGTGTGGTGGTACTAGGTGGGGACTTTAATGCGAGGATGAAGAGCGAAGGGGAACTTTACATGGAAGGGGAGAGCTTCGATAGGAAATCGAAGAATAAGATAATAAATAAGGAGGGGGAGATTCTAAGGGACTGGATATAGGATAGAGGCTGGGGGGTGGCGAATGGTATGGCAACTGGGGACGAAGAGGGAGAATACACATATGTAAGTAAGGTGGGGGTATCGGTGATAGACGATATGGTTATGAATATGCAAGGATGGGAGGAGACGGACAAATTCGCAGTAGAGGGGAGGGTGGAATCAGACCATCAGCCATTAAGTCTGTGTATAAGAGGTGAGGGTGGCGGAAGACAAGGCGGGGAAGAAGTCTCGAAAGGGGAGCGGGTGACCTGGACGAGGGAGGCGATAGAGAAGTATCAGGAGCAGCTGGGAAAGGTACGCTTTGGAGGGGAGTCGGTGGAAGAGATATGGCAGGATCTGAAAGAGAAGGTGAAAGGGTGTGTGCAAAAGAAGGTATTTAGAAAGAAGAAGAGAGGAATGGTGAAGCCGTGGTGGCATAGGGAATGTAAAAAGATGAAGAGGAAGGTGAAGAGGAAGTACAAGAAGTGGAAAGAGGGTAACGCGAGAAGGGAGGAGTACGTAGAAATGAGGAAGGGGTTTAGATTGATGTGTAAGAAGAAAGAACAGGAAAAGGAGAAAGATCTGGAAGAGGAGTTAGCAAACGTTAAGACAGAGGGGGATGTCTGGAAGACAATAAATAGGTTTAAGAAGCGTAGGGTGGGGGTCAGCGAGAAGATAGGGAATGAGAAGTGGAGGGAATTTTTTAAAGAATCATCCCAGGGCTCAGATTCAAGGAAGACGGATGGGGGAAGTAGAAGAACGGAGGAGGCAGAGATGGAGGAGTTGAATGACGAGTAGATAGAGAAGCAGACAAGGAAGTTGAAAAGGTCAAAAGCAGCAGGGCTGGATGGGGTAGAGAACAAAGCATGGCTCTTCAGTACACAAGAGGTTAGGGAGAGGCTGAAGGAGGTAGTGAAGAAAGTATGGAGGAGCGAGGGATTCCCAGAAGGGTGGAGAGAAGGGTTCATAGTGCCATTGTATAAGAAAAGGGATAGAGATAGATAGGAAAATTATAGAGGGATTACGCTAATGAATACGGCGTATGAAGTCTACGCGATGGTGGTGGCAGAGAGACGGCGGAAGGATGTCGAGGGGAAAGGAATATTGCCGGAGACGCAGGCGAGATTTAGGGCGGGCAGGATTACTATCGACAATATCTACGTTCTGCAGTACGTGGTGGATAGAGAATTAGCGAAGAAGGGGACGAGAGTGTACGCGTTTTTTGTGGATCTCAAAGGCGCGTTTCCGTCAGTGGATAGGGGGAGGTTGTGGGAGGCGATGGAGGATAGGGGAGTAGAGAGAGGCCTAACTGAGAGGGTAAGGGAGATATATGAAGAGACCAAGGACAAGGTAAGAGGAGGGGAGGGGATTTCAGAGGGATTCTGGATGGATAGGGGGTTAAGGCAAGGGTGTCCACTTAGCCCAACGCTTTTTGCGATTTTAATTGTGAATGTGGAAAGTAAGCTGGAGGCCGGGGTAGTAGGAGGAGTCAGGATAGGAGGGGTTAGAATTTGGTCACTAGCGTATACAGATGACATAGTGTTGCTGGCAAATAGCGAGGAGGCCTTAAAGGAGATGATGAAGAGGTTGAGAAGATAACTGGATAAGAAGGGGTTAGAGCTAAATGCGGAAAAGTCCAAGGTTATGGTGTTCAGAAAAGGAGGGGGAAGAGATAAGGGAGGAGAGTGGAAGTGGAAGGGAAAGGAGATGCAGGAGGTGAAAGAGTTTGTGTACTTGGGCTTCGTGTTTCGGAGGATTGGGTGAGTGGATGGTCACATAAAAGAGAGAGAGTGAGGAGGGCAAATATGGTGACGAGGCAGATGTGGGGTTTGGGAAAGAAGCTATTCGCAGATGATTTTGGACGGAGAATGAAATTGTTTGATTCGCTAGTGATGAGTGTGCTATTGTATGGAGCAGAGGTGTGGGGTGGAAGGAAAGTGAAGAGGTAAATAGAACGCAGGGGAGGTATGTAAAGTGGACCCTGGGGTTGGCAAAGAACACGCCTAAGTATATTGTCAGGAGGGAGACTGGGAGAACGAGTGTAGCGATTATAGCAGGGAGCAGGGCGTGTAAATATGAGGAGAAATTTTTGGAAGAGGGGGGAAGTAGGCTGGTTAGTGAGTGTTGGTGGAAGAAGGAGAACAGGAGAGGGAAGATGAAGGCTGAGAGGAAAAGGTATTTTAGAATGAATGAGCTGCAGATGGATGAACTGAGAAGGATACACGAGTAAGGAAGGACGGTTTATGACTTGGTTAAGCAAAACGGCATTGAGAGAGAGAAGACAGAAGGGGAAGAGAGAATAAGAGAGTCAAGGATTAACGGGAACTATGTGTGGATTATGCCAAGGGCAAGAGCGCATTATTTATGTGAGAAAAGAGGGAAAGGAAGTCATGGAGGGTTTCAATAGGTTCTGGCTCTCTCGGGAGAAGAGGATGTGTGAACTGTGTGGAAAGGGGGATGCAAGAGTGGAGCACTGGTTGGAGAAGTTCGTGGAGGTGGAAAGAAGTGAGATAAGCATGGAGGTATTGTTGCATGAAAAGGGGGAAAAAGGGGCAGTAGCATGGGTGAAGGGAGTGTTGGGTAAGATGTAGATGAAGAGAAGTAAGGAGGAAGAGGAATGGAGACGGAAATATTGTAAACAGGAGAGAAAGTAGATATAAGTAAGATGTAGATATTGTAAATAGTAGATAAGTAGTAGGTGTAAGAGCGAAAACAGAGGTTGGCAAGCGAGGCAATGCAAAAAAAGTTGGGACATGCGAGCGAGGCGAAGCGAGGAAGGCAAGTCAATAAGATCGTGCGGCTTAGAGATAAGGAATGGATGGATGTTAGTTTTTAAGGGTTAGTTTTAAGAAAAATCTGTAAAAATGGAAGTGTAAGCAAGTCAACCTTTCAAGGCCAGCAGGCTGAAAAATAAACGTTTATCATTTTGAGAACACCTTCTTTTAAAATGCTAAAGATAGAACAGGTGAAAGGAAAAATGGAAAAAAACATGAAAAATGCGCATAACTTGGTAAATATAAACATTTTAATAAAATGTCACACAGTAATGTTGGAGTACACCTGCTGGGGAGTATTTCTTCTCTCTTGACAATTTTCGAAAAAATGAGTTTCTGTACAGAAAAACAGCCTTTGATTGTTCTGGCATTTCTTTAATCGATGTTTTCTCTAAATGTATCATTGTTATCAAAAACGATATAGGAACGAAAATATGCATCTTTCGAAGTAGACCAACTTTTGTTTGAAACTTTTTCCTGTAAAATCAATATCAAGAAATTTTACCTGAATTTCCGGCAACTTTGAAGGTGATTTACATCACTTTTACGTTCAGTCACGTGACTCAAAATTCGCAGGTGCTATTAATATGTCATTTTCTATATGTACACACTTTTTTGAGCTATTCCGAGTGACATAAATTAACCATGAAAATTTGCACCTTTGCCAGGTCGCCACCGCTCACTTCTTCCACTCAGACCTTTAAGTCACACATCTTTACGTTTTTCATCGTAAGTCGAACATTTCTTGTGCACAATTTTTCTCTTTCCTATAATTACATCATTTATGTCATGAGCTCACGGTCGATAGGGGGATAGAGCGGAGAGAGGAAGCAGTGAAGATAAGGTAGAAGTAGGATCCACCCAAACAAATTCGAAAATGTTCAGAACACCACTAGGAAAAGATCAGAATGGTGCGGTGAAGAAAGACGAAGGGAAAGAAAAGAAATAAAACAAGAAATTAAGAAAGAAATGTCCAAGCTTAAAAAAGAGATGAGAAGAAGTTAGGAAAATTTGTAAAAAAAGAATGCAGACTTTCGAACAAAGATTCAAAAGCTGGAAAAGCCTAATAAAGAAGTATCACATTTAGAAAGTAGGATAGTAAAGGTGGAAAACTGAAACCGGAAGTTTGGTGGTAGGAATTGTGGGAATAAGGAGAGGCAAAGGCTAAGCAAAATAGAGAGAAGAATAGAAAAGAAAGAGAGAGATGAAAGAAAAAGAAACTCAATGATAAGGGGTCTAAGATTAGAGGGGAAGGAACTGAAGGAAGGAGTGGAAGATGTGCTAAAAAGAATAGAGGTTAAGGTAGCGATAGAGGAAGTGTGAAGTGTAGGAAAGAAAACGCGAAGAGGACAGAAAATGGTATTAGTGAAACTAAATATATGGGAACATAAGAGGGAAGTGATGACAAAGAAGATAGCGTTACATGGAAGCTCGAAAAGAATAGAGGATGATTTGCAACAGAACGTTGGTTAAGTATGGTAGAATACAGATAGAAGGTGTTTGGTGGGATCGGGACAAAAAAAGGGAGGAGTGAGTAAAAAGTGAGGTGCCGGGAAACTAGGAGAGAAAAGAACGGGAGATAGGAAATTAAGAAATAGCAAGAAACAAGAAGAGATGAGAAACGAAAGTAGGGAAGACTGGAGGATATTTTACTGGCATGCAGCAGGATTGAAGAAAAAGGATAGGGACTTTATGAGAAATTTGGCGCAATGGGATGTAGTAGTCATGATGGATACGTGGCTAGATGAAGAACGATGGGAAATGGCAAGGGGAAGGAGAGCGAGGAAGAAAATCCAAAGAAAACATACTGAATGGAGAAGGAAACAAATTGTTGAAGAGCTTCGAGAAGTTGGGACGGTTGATTTTAATTGATTATGTGATAGTTGACGATGAGGTGAGAGAGAAGGACAAGAAACTAGAGGTAGGGGATTATATAGATTCGGATCAATTTTCCATAATAGTCACATTAGAGAGAGATAAAAGTAATAACAATATGGATAAAAAGGAAGCAGAGGTAAAAAGAGCAGGAGGAGGGGATTGGTTAATGGAAGGAAAATAACAGTTTAAGGAAAAGGTCGAGAAAATCAAAGTGGGATAGGAAAATTCAAACGAGGAGATAGAAATAATGATAGGAGAATCAGAAAGGAATTAAGAAGTTGGAGAAAAGGGAAAAGTAGTGGCGAAGAATATATGAGAAAAAAGGAGCAGTATACTGAGTAGTGTCATCAAAATAAAGAGGAGGAAAATAAAAGGTTTGAAGAAGAAGCGTAGAAGGCTAGGACGGAAGAAGAATGGAAGATAAAGGAAGCTGACGAGAGAATGTGGTAAAGATTAATGTAGGGGAAGTTGCCCAGTTGTGGGCATCGCCTTGTTGTGGGCACCCTGGCATAACTTTCGACAATGGACAGAAACAGCTGATCTGGCGATTGTCATTTGTGCACCATGTGGGCACGATGATTTAGTGCTGACACGGAAGTAAACAGACGCATTCGCGTTGTAGTCACAATCGGTTGCATCTTTTCATCCGTATAAATTGACGGTGATGTATTTTTTCTTGTGTTTGAAGTGCGATAAACCGAAGTAAATTGTTGCAAAAAAGTAATTATCCTATATTTATAAAGAGAATTCAATATATTTTGTAATTCTATAACGGTTTCATCGAAATGTTCGCACTAAAAAGTTTGCTGGTCATTTTTTGACAGCTCTGCATTTTCTAGTTGTGAGCACGAACATTTTACCAGTTGTGGGCATCTAATTTTTTTCACTTAGCACGTGTATTTGTCCAAAAAACTGTCAAAAATTGTTGTTAGTGTTAACATAAGCTTCATGGGGGTTCATGGGGGGGGGGGGGCTGGAGGCCTTTTTCCACTTTAATTGGAGAAAAGAAATTTAAGTGTCACAAAAACCAAAAAAATTTAATATAATGTTTCCACAGAATTTTTACGGATTCTTCTGTGTATTTATAGCTATGTTAACTTCAAAAATTAAATGAAATGCATACATCGAAGCCATTAACCGACTGCCATAATATGGCGTTCCTCGGAGTAGCTTGCAGCGCTACCTCAAGAAGGTCGACAAACAGCTTGGCGAAATTTCGAACGTTGAAGATGGTTTTTTGTTGGATTTTATTCATAGGTGTGCCCAACGTGTGCCCTCTAATCAGATACACTGCGATTCTGACGATGAATAATTTATTTGTTCATTCTTATATTCATTTTTGCTGCTTTGAAGGCTTTTGTCTCATTTTTCGTTAATCTTTGTGTCACTACAGGATTTGAAAATGAATAAATTTCCTTTTTTCCTCTATTTATTGCTCTATTTTTCGGTCAAAATTGAGTACTCCATAAAAAGTCTCTAGCTTTCTATTGATATGCATATTGCTGCACAGAATTCATTTGGTCAAAAGTAATGGAAAAAAATACCTAACTGTGCCCATAACCGGGCAACTTCCTCTATAGAATTAGTGAAAATAAAAACAAGAATCGAACGACCAAATTTGGAGAACCACTATAAAATGCTTCTATTGTAATTTAAAAAAAAAAAAATTTTTTCTTTGGACAAAAATAAAAAAGAAGAAAGAAAAATAAGAAGGCAACCAACCAAATCCCCTTCCTTCTCTTTTTTTATTTCTTCCGACTTTTTTATTTTTATTATTAACAATATGAAAGCATTTATAATATTTACCACCGTTTCGGTGCTCATACAGCACCCTTATCAAGGTAAGAAATATTAGAGCAGGTAGGAACAGTGACGAACCAACGATGCTCCCTCCTCGACACCTGAAATCCAAGTGAGAAATGAACTCTAATCCAAGTCAGCTAAATTGAAATTTATGAATTTTAAATTAGATTAAAATCAAATTCAAAATCCTATTTAACGTCCAATACTCAAGTTAATGTATAGAATTCCTGAAAATAAAAACATGAATCCAACGAACGAATTTGGACAACCAGAATAAAATGCTCCTATTGTAATTAACAAATTTTTTTTTTTGGACAAAAATAAAAAAGAGGAAAGAAAAATGAGAAGGCAACCAACCAAATCCCCTATATGCTCTTTTTTTATTTCTCTCGCCTTTTTTATTTTTACTATTATCAAATCACAATACAAAAATATTCATAATATTTACCAACGTTTCGTTGCTCATACAGCACAGGTCCGGTAAGCTGGCAGGACCACATTGCCAAAATGGGCTGAAAACCTATAGGGAATTTAGGGCTCATTTAAGGCTAATGTAATGCCCTATTGCCAAATTTAATGCTCTGCATTAAAAAAAAAACGGTGGTCATGCTAGCTTAACGATAAGCTAGCAGGTCCACACACAGAAAAAGACAACTTAGTCAATATTTCTTTGCAGAATAATTTAGGGCTCACTTAATGCCCTATTGCCAAATTTAATGCTCCACAATTTTTAGAAAAAAACTGTGGTCATGCTAGCTTAACGTTAAGCTAGCGTTACCACACGTAGAAAAAAAAATACTTAGAAAATATTTCTTTGCAGAATAATTTAGGGCTCATTTAGGGCTAATTTAATGCCCTATTGCCAAATTTGATGCTCCGCCTTTTAAAAAAAAAACCTGTGATCCTGCTAGCTTAACGTAAAGCTAGCAGGACCACACATAGAAAAAGACAGCTTAGGCAATATTTCTTTGCACGTTAATTTAGGGCTCATTTAATGCCCTATTGCCAAATTTTATGCTCCGCCTTTTTTTAAAAAAACTTGTGTTCCTGCTAGCTTAACGTTAAGCTAGCAGGACCGCGTATAGGAAAAAACTACTTAGCAAATATTTCTTTGAAGAATAACTCAGGGCTCATTTAGGGCTCATTTAATGCCTCGCCTTTTTTTTTAAACCTGTGGTCCTGCTAGCTTAACGTTAAGTTAGCAGGACCACACATAGAATAGAACGACTTAGGCAATATTTTTTTGCACAATAATTTAGGGCCCATCGAGGGCTCACTTAATGCCCTATTGTCAAATCTATTGCTCCGCAATTTTTAGAAAAAACCTGTGGTTCTACTAGATTGACGTTAAGCTAGCAGGAACACACATAGAAAAATCTTTGCAGAATAAGTTAGGGCTCATTTAATGCCCTATCACCAAATGTGATGCTCCGCCTTTTTTTAAATAAACCTGTGGTCCTGCTAGCTTAAAGTTAAGCTAGCAGGACCACACATAGAAAAAAAACAACTTAGGCAATATTTCTTCACACAATAATTTAGGGATCATTTAATGCTCTATTGCCAAATTTGACACTCCGCATTAAAAAAAACGGTGGTCTTTCTAGTTTAAGGTTAAGCTGACAGGACGACGCATAGAAAAAAATTTCTAGGACATATTTCTTTGCATTATAATTTAGGGCTCATTTAGGTCTCTCAAAAGATGCATACAAAAATTCTTAAGCCTTTCTTCAAACAATTTTGTTTAGAAAACTAGTGAAATCAATAAGAAAACAAATCTCAAAATATATTGTAGAAACTTGGGCACATTTCTAAAACAAACTCTGTTTAAACAATTGATGTTAAAAAAAGAGAGTCAAACCAATATAGTGTCATTCTTCTGCTAATATGAGGAAAAAGATATTCAGGGTTGTAGTTAGTAATATTCAACTTCTATCGTCAACTCATTATGAAATTAACAATAATTTCATCTGCAAAGAAGAATTATCGAGAATATATGTAGCATTTGTTTTAACTTCTACAAAGATTTACGTACAATGAATTCTCTATCACTATAAGAACTACACTGACTCTATTGACACTGTTCTCATGTCCCCTTTTGATAAATTCAATTTAAGTTTTTTTTTCAGAAAATTTTCCATAATCAGTTTTAATGGTAAATTATTATTTTTTGTTATGTAAGAATAATTTAAAATTCTGGATTTTCAGAAGCTTTGACTTTAAAAGATTCAATTTAGTTTTCAATTTTAAATTGTCAAATTTTGATTACTGTAAACTGGGGTTGAGCGATGCAAATGTGGGGCAAAACCGCGTATGCCTATACTTCTGTATTTAAACGCGATATTGTTCATCCTAGGTTTCGGAACTGAAGTCTTACAATGCTTAGTTGCAAGCCTTTATATATTTTACCTAGAAGATGCAAATATCGCATTCAGAATTAATTTTGAACGCTTTAAATTCAAAACGAAACAATTTCAACTCCTTTCTAATGAAATTGAGCCGCCGGATGCAAGAACCAGCTCGACGCTCGAAAACGCGTAAAAGTATTGTCCGATCGTCTCAAAAAGTGAAAATTTTGAAAATCGAAAAGTCAATTCTTTGAAAATATAGTATTATAGAGAATAAGGAAATGAAACTTTCTCCCATTAGAATTTTTTCGCCAAACGTTTATTTTTAATAATAAGAACGAAATATTGAAAAAAAGTTTCTCCCTAATTTAATTAAGTTTTAAAACTTAAATCGTTCTAACTCATCCAAATATTATTGAAATGAGTTCATATTTGCAGGACATATTCCAAATACTCTAGCGATGCCTAGGAAATCATGAAAAGGTTAACAATCGCTTATTGTTTAATAATTTTTAATTGCAAAATGAGGTCAATCGATAATTGTGTTTTCGTGGTTTCGCCGATAAAGAGTATCTGGGTAAAGTCGACTTTCAAAAAAAATTTCGGGCTACAACCCTTAACGAAAAATAACAACCCCTTGGCACCACGCAGATATGACTTTCTCAAAAAATAATCT
>CAKNXH010054038.1:12748-24318 GCA_932178445.1 Andricus quercusramuli
TTTAATTTAAAAATTTAAGAAATTAAAATACATAAATTTTCAACCAAATAGTTGAAATTTCAACTAAAAGAGGCCAATTTTCAATTAACAATATCAACTTTTATCCGAATGATAAGGGGCTGTTCATAAAATACGTTACCAGTTTTGGGCTATTTTTTTAATTTCTAAATATTTTAAAAGCCACAATTACGTTTATTTCAGACTTCACAGCCCAAAATACTCTCAAAACAGGGGAAATAGGGTGATTTTTCAGGAAAATAGGAGAATAATAGGGTAAAATTCTTTTAAATAAAATCAGTGTAGATACCATATTGAATTCAATATGGAACGCTTCAATTTCCTAAAATTTCAAGTTTGAATATAATGCATTTTCAACAAACATGGTTGAATTTTCAACCAAAAAATGCTTTCTACCAAAAGAGGTGAATTTTCAACCCAAAGAGACGGATTTTTAACAAAAAAATTAATTTTTAACCAAAAAGTTGCATTAACAACAAGCAAATATTTAAAAATTTAAGCCACAAAGGTCCATTTTGCCTAAGAAAATTGACTTTTCAACAAAAAAGTTTATTTTTAATCAAGGAAGATGACTTTTCTAGCATAAAAGATGAATTTTTGATCCATACGGACGAATTTTTAACTAAACAGTTGAATTTTCGACCAAAAGAGACTTTTAAAAAATAGTTAAATTTTCAACCAAATAATTAAATTGTTAACAAAATAATTCAATTTGTAAGAAAATAGCTGAATTTTAAACCCACAAAGATGCATTTCAACCAAATGCTCAAATTTTCAAACCAAAAAGATTCAACCAAAAACAGTTTATTTTAAACCAAGTAGTTAATTCTTCAAGTCAAAAAGACGAATTTTTTCGAATACAGTTGAATTTTCAACAGAAAAGTTAATTTTTAACCAAGAAAGATGTATTTTCTGCCATAAAAGATGAATTTGCAATCAAAAAGTTGAATTTCACCAACATTATTAAATTTTTAACATAATAGTCCAATTTTCAAGAAAATAGTTGAATTTTCAAGTCTAAAAGACAAATGTTTTAAGAATCCATTTTAATTTTCGACCGAAAAAGATGACTCTTTTACAATAAAACATGAACTTTCGTTCCAACATAACGAATTTTCCAGAAAACTGTTGAGTTTTTGACAAAAAAAATTACATTAACAAACTGTTGAATCTTCAACAAAATAATTAAACTTTCAACTAAGAAAATTAATTTTGTACCAAAAGATGAATTTTCAATAGAATACACGAACTTTTAATTAAATAGTAGAATTTTAAACTAAAAAAGATAAGCTGTGAAGTCGAGTTGGAAAAATTGAATAGAAAATAGTTTACTTTTCTATCAAATTGTTGAATGGTCAAGCCAAAAAGACCGATTTTTAGTAAATAAGTTAACTTGCAACTAAATAGTTGAATTTTGAACTAAAATTATGAATCTTCAACAACAAAAATCAATTTTTCACAAAGTAGTTTAACTGTAAACCAACTAGTTAATTTTTAACCAATTAATATGAATTCTCAACAAAACATGTAATAGTTCATATTTTATCCAAAAAAGATTTTATTTTGAAATAAAAAACAGTTGAATTCTACCAAAAAAGACGAGTGTTCAACAAACTACATGAATTTTCAAACAAATAGTTGAACTTTCAACTAGAAAACATCAATTTTCAAAATAAAATGGAATAATTACATTTTCAGTTTAAAAAAATTAATTCTCAACTGGAAAACTAATTTTCAATAATATAGTTCAATTGTTAGCCAAGAAGATGAATTTTTAACTAAAGTGATGAATCTTCAACAAAAAAAAAATCATTTTCCAACAAGGGATTCCGACATTTAACCAAACAGTTAAATTTTCAAACAAAAAGATCATTTTCAACTAAAAAATTAATGTTCTCCAAAAAAAAACGAATTTTCAACAAAACACATGAATTTTCAACCAAAAGATGAATCTTCAACTAAAATAATGAATCTTTAAAAAAGAAATGATTTTTCAATAAGAGTTCAAAATCTAACCCAAAAGATGATTTTTTAACAAAAAAAGATGACTTTTCAACTAAATACATGAATTTCCAAAGAAATAGTTAAATCTTCAACTAAAAAAGATACATCGGCAACCAAAAATTGGATAGTTACGTCTCCAGTAAAAAAAAATCATTTTCAAATAAAAAGTGAGACGAATTTTCAACTAAGTAGTTAAATTTTCAACAACAAAAAAATGAATTTCTAGCAAAGTAGTTTAAATTTCAACCAATTAGTTGAATTTTTTACTAAAAAAATATGACGTTTTAACAAAATAGTTACATTTTAAACAACAATATTAAATTTTCTACCAAGTAGTAGAATTTTTAAACAAGTGAGATGAATTCTGAACCCAACATATAATGGTAGACGTTTAAACAAAATTAACTTTTAATCAAACATAGTTGGATTTTCTTATTGGTTCGCTCGTAAGCAAGAAACGATAAAAAGAGGAAAATGAATTCTTTAAAAAAATTGAAAACAGGGAAATGGGGGAAAGAGTGTGAAGTCTGAAATATAAAAGTGTTTTTGAAACTTATTAAATTAATATTTAACTGTACCCTTATAGAGACATCTTTCGCAAAATTCGCAAAATTTGTTAAAATTTGTCATCACGAAACGTATTAAACGTTATCTAAGTTTTTAACGGTACCTCCACTGCCCGGTTACCAATCATAATTTTTGGCTCCCCTAAAATTGGTAACGATGTTGATCGATGGCTCCCAACTCCTCAAAATTGCTAATACTCATTCAAATTTTTCTAGGATGAAAAAATCGAATATTATAGTATCATATACATGGAAGATGAACACATATCACCTCCAAGTACACCTTGCGGCCCGATAAAGGAAGGAGATCTAATGTTTCGTCCTCACACTTATCAGTCTCAACATCCCAATGCGCCGACAAATTCGTGGGAAGCCGGATACTTCGTTTTAAAGGGCGGCGTGGTTTACATGTTTACCGATTCCAGTCAAAGGCTTCCGAAGCGGGCCATTCCGTTGAAGGGTGGTCTCTGCCAGGGCTGCAGAAGAATTCCCAATTCTCATCGACCACACACCTTCGAAATTCTTCTCCAGTCGAACAAGTCTTTCCAGTTTGCTGCGCCGGACGAATATGTGGCCTCGGAGTGGCTGCAGAGTTTCGTTCAAAGCGCTTCTGGATTGTTTGAATCTACTGAACGAAAGAAGAATCCCCTTCCGTGCAGTTTGGTGGCAACTTCGAAACATTTGATTGCAATGAACGAAGTTTTCCCCGGAACCCAGAGAGGTCAGACACTGTCTTGTGCATCTATCCAGGATCTGACTGCATTTAGAGTGCCTTCGACACAGCAGTCTTGGTGCGTTTTGGTGAGTTTCTTGCTTATCTATAATACAGGGATCACAGCGGTTTAGTAGTTCATTTTTTCCGAAAAAAAGGAGATTTCGTTTATTATTCAGGGTGTCTAGCGACCTTGAAAACCTTGAAAACCTGGAATTCTCCTTGAATTTTTATTCAACGAGAACATTGAATTAATTTTTTTTTTTAAATAGGTTTTTTATTGAAATGCAAAAAGTAGTTTAAATCTTTTAGTCTATTATAAAAGAAATATCTCGTTCAGAAGAAACCTTGCTTAGTGTTCTAAAGAGTTTAAGTGCTCGGAGAAATTATCACGAGCATGAGAATATGCTCGAGAATATGCTCAAGCTTTATGTGCTTTGAGAATTTAATGAGCTTTTTATGAGCTTTTTGAAAGAGGATTTAAAAAATAATATTTTCTGTTTTTATTAATAATAATCACATTATTTAAATTTCCCGAGAAAATGCATCGCTTTAAATTGCAAAGGGTGCTAAATTTAAATGATGAAGGGAGTCAAAGTAATAGAAAACATATTATTCCCATTAAATAGTGCCTATTCAGGGTTGCTACAAAATATCCTAAGTTCCCAATTCTTCTAGGCATAAAACCAATCATACATCTAGAAGATTAATAATGTTGATGGAACTAAACTTTTATTTCTTAATATATTTTAAACACTTTTTAGTTGTGTTTTCAAGTCAAAAAGACCAATTTTCAATCAAAGAAATGAATCTTCAACCAAAAATATGAATGTTTAACCAAATAGCTAGTTGAATTTTCAACCTAAAAGATTAATTTTACACTAAAAAAGACACATTTTTAACGAAGTACGTGAATTTTCATCTAAAAAAGATCCAATTCTCATCCAAAATTAAAATAGTTGAAATGTTAGAAAAATAAATGTTCAACCAAAAAAAAACGAATTTTCAACAAAATTGTTTTTTTTTCATGCAAAAAAATGCTTTTTTTTGACAAAAAATAGAATTCAACTTTCATTTCAAACAACTAATTTACAAAAAAAAATGAATTCTCAACAAAGTAATTTAATTTTACACCCAAAAGATGAATTTTCTACCAAAAAAGATACAGTTTCGATAAAATATATAAATTTTCAACTAAAAAAGATAAATTTACAAACGAAGAATATAATAGTTCAATTTGCAGTTAGAAAAGTAAATTTTAAACAACAAAAAAAGAGTTTTCAGCCAAATTAATTAATTTTCTTCTAAAAATGTGAATTTTCAATCAAAAATGGAACAGTTAAATCGTCAGTTAACAAAATTAATTTTCAACTAAAAAGAAACGAATTTTCAACGAAAGAAATTAAATTTTAATCACAATGATGAATTTTAAACCAAAATTATGAATTTTTGACAAAATAGTTGAATTTTCAACTCAAAACATGAATTTCCTATCAACAAAAAAATGAATTTTCAACTAAATATTTTTTTTGTCAACGAAATAAATGAATTCCAAGAAATGAAATAGTTAAATTTCTACAAAACAGATTTTTTAAGGAAAAAAATTACATTTCTATCAAAAAAGGTACAGTTTTCACAAAAAATGGAATAGTTACAGTGAATTTTTAACTAAAATGATGAATCTTCAACTAAAAAAAAAAATTAATTTTTAACCAAATTCATGAATTTTCAGCTGAGAAGATAAATTTTCTACCAAAAATAAAATAGTTAAATTTTCAGTTAGTAAAATAAATTTTCAACCAAAAAAGAAATAATTTTCAACCTAAGAAATAAATTTTCAACCAAAAACGTGAAATTTCAACTAATGAGAGAACTCTCCTACAAAAAAAAGACTGATTATCAACAAAGAGTTGAATTTTTACTTAAAACAGATAAATTTTCAAATAAAAATAGAATAGTTAAATTTTCAATACAAAACTAAATTTTCAATTGATGGAAATTTGTCTTTTCTAACTGAAAATCAACAATTTCGTTCACAATTCGTGTATTTTGTTAAAAAATCGATATTTTTTTGTAGAAAATTATCTTTTTATTTGAAAATTAATATTGTTTAGAAATTCATCTCTTTGGTTAGAAATTCAAGTATTCCAGTAAAGTATTCATCGTTTTAGTTGATAATTCATCTTTTCGGTTTAAAATTTAATTATTCCAGTTGCATATTTATAATTTTATTTGAAAATTCATCACTCTGGTTGAAAGTTGAACTATTTTGTTGAAAATCCGTTTTTTTTTGTTTAAAATTAATGTTTTCAACTGAAAGTTTAACTATTCAATTTTTTGTAAAAAAATGAATATTTTTTGTAAAAAAATAAATATTTTTTTGTGAAAAATTCAAGTATTTTTTCTCTGTTGTTCTCTGTTGTTGTGTTAAAGGATCTTTAGAATGAACGTCGTGAATTAAAATAAATTTTTGCGTTTTTTTCTGGAAATATGAATATGTTACCTTTAGTTGACCGGGAAAAACCGGGAAATGACCGGAAATTTGAAATCGTCCGTCGAATCGCCTCTGCTAGTATAGAATGTTAAAGTATATATATTTTTTTGTGATATTCAACTTACAAGCTATAAAAATTATTAGTTGAAAATTTCGATGTTAATTCAGTTTCAGAATTAGAATGAGCCACGGCCGGATTTTTCAAGGGTTTCACCACTCGGTTTTTTAGTGTACACCAAATTACAAAATATTACTTAAGATTTCAAATCAATTTCACAAAGCTTTCGAAAATTTCAAAAGATTTAAAGGATTTCAAATATTTGAAAAAGTTTACAGTACACCAGATTTCTAAGAATTTAAAAGATTTCGAAGATTCGGAACGATTTCAAAAGGTTTAAAAACATTTTAGATGATTTGAAAAGATTTGACAAAAATTTCACAAAAAATTCCCAAAGATTTTAAACATTTCATAAAGATTGTAAGGATTTCAAAGATTACGAACATTTCCACAGATTTTAATACTTTCAAAAGATTTCAAAGGTTTTAAAGATTTTAGAAAGGTTAGTAAACTAGATTTCTACAATTTCAAACAATTTTACATAGATTGAAAATATTTTAATGATTTTAAATGAATGCAGAAAGTTTCAGAAAGATTTCGTCGAAATTTCATAAAGATATCAAAATAATACAAGAATTTCAAAGATTTCAAAACATTTAAAAGATTTTAAACGATTTCAAATATTTCGGTGACTTCAAACGAATACGAAAGATTTCACAAACAAAGATTAAAGAAGGATTTCAAAAAATTTCACAAAGATTTCAAGGATTTTAAAGTTTTCGAAGATTTCAAATATTTTACAAAAATTTGTAAAGATTCCAAAATATTTTTACAGAAATTTTAAGATTTCACAAAGATTTTAAGAACTTCAAGAGGTTTCAAAGAATTCACAAATATTTCAAAGATTTCAAGGATTTCAAAGACGACTTATTTTCGAAAAAAAATTAAAAATTTGTTTATTTATGGTTCTGCCTTCTTTAGCAATTACTGACTAATAAAAAATTAAATGGCTCACTTTTTTATATGCATAACAAGCGGTTATTTCATTATTCGATGTAAAAAAACGAGACCTGGAAAACCTGAAAAATACCTTGAATTTCATTCCTAAGAATCGCTGGACACCCTGTTATTACTTTTTATATCATATGGATATCTCGTGAATATTGAACAAGAATCCTACCGTTATTAATTATAATATTAATATCAATATTATAATGTTATTAACACTTTTCGTTATTGATAGAAGCAGTGGTGTAGTCGAGGTCTGGCGTTTTTTTAAAGGCCTGGCGGGGCTAAGCGATTTTCTTGTCATACGGACAATTTTTTCAGTTATGGGCCATATATAAACTACGTTACCGATTTGGGGCTATTTTGACGTTGGCTAAAGACGGATTTTACGTGTATTAAGTCTTTTAAATCAAATTAACGTAGATAACATAATGAATTCAATACGAAACACTTAAAATTTCTAAGATTTCAACCCGAAATATATTGCATTTTTAACAAAATGCCTGCATTTTCAACCAAAAAAGATTTTCTACCCAAAGAGATGAATTTTCAACACGAAAAGACGAATTGAAAAAAAATCAACCAAACGGTTGCATTAACAACTAAATAAATTAACTTTTCAGTAAAAGATTTAACCAGATGGTACAAATTTCAAGCCAAAAAGACGAACTTTTTCGAAGACAGTTGCATTTTTAACAAAAAAATTACTTTTCAACGAAGAAAGATAAATTTTCAACCCTTAAAGATAAATTTTCAATCAAGAAAGATAAATTTTCAACCAAGAAGAATTACTTTTCTATCATAAAAGATGAATTTTCAATTCAAAAGGATGCATTTTTCACACCTTAGTTGAATTTTCGATCAAAAATGATGGCTTTAACCAAATAGTTGAATTTTTCAAAAATAATTAGATTAAAAAAAAAATAGTTGAATTTCTAACCATACAGTTGAATTTTCAACATACAAAGATGCATTTCCAATCAAATGGTCGAATTTTCAAACAAAAAAGATTAAAATTCAATCAAATATTTGAATTTTCAAGACAAAAAGGCAAGTTTTTTAGAAAACAGTTGAATTTTCATCAAAAAAGTTCATTTTCAACCAAGAAAGATAACTTTCCTAGCATGAAAGATGAATTTTCAACAAAAAAGTTCAGCTTTTAAGATGAAAAGTTGAATGTTCTAGAAAACAGTGAACTTTTAAATCGGAAATGATGATTTTTCGAGAAAAAATATATTTTTCAAACAACAAAGATGAATTTTTAATAAGAGAGTTGAATCCTCAAATAAAAATTTGAATTTTCAACAAACAAGATTATCTTTCTACTCAAAAAGACGATTTTTCAACAAAATAGTGAATTTTCTACTAAATAATTAAATTTTTACCTTTTACAATATACCGGAGGAAGTTGTAACTAAAAATGGAATAGTTAAATTTTTAAATAAAAACTCTGATAAAGAAATAACATTGAACAAGAAGATTAATTTTCTATCGAAAATGATGAATTTCCAACTTATCTAATATGCAAACTAAAGTTTTAACCAAACATGGAATATTTAAATTAAAAAAAAAAATATATTTAAGAAAAAAATGAATTTTTGACCAAGAAGATTAATGTAATGCCAGAAAAGATTAATTTTTAACAAAATACGTGATTTTTCAACAAAATAATTTTATTTTAAAGCCATAAAGACCAATTATCTACAAAAAAGTTGAATTTTCAACCAAAAAATATGATTTTTCAAACAAATAGTTTAATTTTCTCCCAAATTGTCGAATTTTCAAGCCGAAAATATGAATTTTCTACAAAACAGTTGAATTCGACTATAATTGTGAATCCTTAATAAAAAAAAATAAAAATTTCTACATTTACATTGATTACGTTTATAATTTGTTAAAAAGTCAACTATCTTGGTAGAAAAATAACTTGTTGGTTTAAATTTAACTTTTTGGTTGAAAATTTAACTGTTTTGTAGAAAATTCGTATTTTGGCTCGAGAATTCAATAATTTGGTTCAGCTTTTTTTATTTCTTGATTGAAAAATTTTGTATGGTTGAAAATTCCTCTTTTTGGTTGAAATATCAATATATCACATTATTCATGCAGAATCAATTTTTTAGTTGAAAATTCAACTGCATACTTGGTTTGCTACTTCGTTTTAAATTCATTTTTTTGATTGAGGATTCATCATTTTAGTTGGAAATACTTCTTCTTGGTTGAAAATTGAGCTGTTTTGTTGAAAATTCGTATTTTTGAGTTGAAAATTCGACTATTGTGTTGCAAATTATCTTTTTTGTTGAAAATTCTTAATTTTGGGTTGAAAATTCAACTGATTTGTAGAAAAATCGTCCCATTAACTTGAAAATTCAACAATTTGGTTAAAAGTTCAACTATTTTACTGAAAAATTCGTCTATTTTGAACGAATTCAACTATTTTTAATCTCAAATTAAAATCTTTCTTGATTGAAAATTTTTCGCTGATAATACATCTGTTTTTGATGGAAATCCAATTATTTGGTTATAATTTTAACTGATTTTTTAAAAATGAACCTTTTTGGTTAAAGATTTATCATTGCAGTTGAAAATTCATATACCTTTCGTTGAAAATGTACCTATTTTTGTGAAAACTCGTCTTTTCGAGCTGAAAATTCAACAATTTGGTTGCATTTCTTTCTTCCGTTACTTAAAATCTTTGTTGGTTAAAAAAATCAACTATTTTGTTCAAATTGTGTAATTTTTGATAAATTTAACTCTTTTTGATTTAAAATAAAAATATTTTTGGTTGAAATATATCAGCTATTACATTTTTTCGTCGAGAATTAATCTTTTTTGGTTGAAAATTCAAGTACTTGGTTAAAAGTTGAACTACTTTGTTAACAATTCTTTTTTTTTTTTTTGGTTGAAGATTCATCCTTTTAGTTGAAAATTCATCTCTTTCGTTGAAAATGTAACTATTTTGTTAAAAATTCGCCTTTTTGACTTTAAAATTCAACTATTTGGTTGAAAATTTACTTTTTTTTAAATTTATATTTGCGAGTTGAAAATTCAATTGTTTTGTACAATATTTGTCTTTTTGGCTTGAAAACTGAACAGTTCTCTTGAAATTTCGGGTGGCTTAAACTTGGCTAAAAGCTGAACTTTACAAAATTCAACTATTTAATTGAATATTTACTTTTTTTTGAATTCATATTTGCGGGTTAAAAATTCAATTGTTTTATACAAAAATCGTATTTTTGGTCAAAAGTCTGTGATCCCTGATAATATTTCAAAACATTGATCCACGTAAGACATTTTTAACGCTTCTTCTACTGAATTAGGAATTCGCGTGTCGAGAAGTTCATGAAAGTAGTGGAGATTGGGTAGTGCACTTCACTAACTACACAGAACTCTGTACTTTTAGACGAATATTAGAAATCCTGTGGGACGACGTTCATGAGGTAAAGATTGATTTGATTTATAAATTGACTAAATATAGTTTATCATTGTTGTAAGAATTTTTTTAACTTTTTCTGTTGTTATGTAGAATTACATATAATTACTTATAATTGTGATTAATTAGGGTGTCTACTCATCTGGAAAACCTGGATGGTCAGGGAATTTTTTTTTTAGGTCAGGCAATTTTTTCGAGAGTGTGCTTAAATTTGTTTGAAACTGTAATATAAAATTATATAATAATGATTTTTCGTTTGTAAAGTAGCCTCATATTTTAGTTATAAATTTAACTATTTAGTTACAAATTCACGTGTTTAGTTGAAAATCAGTCCTTTTTAGTAGAAAATTAGTATTTTTGGTTAAAAATTCATTTTTTTGTTTGAAATTTCATCATTTTAATTGAAAATTAATCTCCTTGAGTGAAAATTTATTAATTTTCATGAATATCCGTTTTTTGTTGATAAATAATTTTTTAAACTAAAAATTGCACTAATCCAGTTAAAAATTTAGCCATTTTGTTAAAAATTCGTCAATAATTTAACTAATCTAGATCAATACTCTATTTTTTTAGTTAAAAATGTATCTCCTTAGTTAAAAATTAATTTTTTAAACTGAAAGTTTACCTATTCAAGTTTTGTCTAAAAATTAATCTTTTATAGTTGAAATTGCATGTATTTTCTTGAAAATTTGTCTTTTTTGGTAGAAAAAAAAACTTTTCTTTGTTGAAAATTCATCTTTTTTGTTATAAATGCAACTATTTCAGTTGAAAATTCAACCTTATAGTTGAAAATTCAACTACTGGGTTAAAAGTTAAACTCTTTTGTTAAAAATCATAGTTTTGGTTGAAGATTCATCGTTTGAATTAAAAATTTAACAATTTTGTTGAAAATTCGTGTCTTTTTTGTTGAAATCAAATTTTTTCAACTGAAAATTAAACTATTCCATGTGGAAATTTAACCATTTGGTTGAAAATTCAACTACTTGTTTGAAGGTTAAACTCTTTTATTAAAAATAATTTTGTTGGTTTAAGATACATCATTTTAATTAAAAATTCATCTATTTGGTTGAAAATTTAACAATTTTGTTGAAAATTCGTGTTTTTTTGTTATTGAAAATAATTTTTTTCAACTGAAAATTAAACTGTTCAAGTTAAAAATTCGTTTTTATGGTTGAAAATTAATTTTTATAACTGAAAATTTAACTAATCCAGTGAAACATTTTATCATTTTAATTAAAAAGTCATCTCTTTAGTTGAAAATTTATTTATTATTTTGGTTT
>CAKNXH010054040.1:5450-18873 GCA_932178445.1 Andricus quercusramuli
TTCTTTTTTGTTTAAAATTTTGACCATTTTGTTGGGAATTTATCTTTGTAGGTAGAAAAGTTAACTATTTTCTTAAGTTTAACTATTGTGTTAAAAAGTAATCTTTTTTTATCGAAAATTCAATTGTTTTGTTTAACATTTGTTCTTTTGGAACGAATATTCTTCATTTTTTGCTTGAAAATTTAACCATTTCTAATTTGGTTGAAATTGCAAGTGTTTTTTGTTAAAGTTTAATCTTTTTTGTTTGAAAATTCGATCATTTGGTATAAACTTCACCTTTCTATTTTGAAAATTCACGATTTTATGTTAAAAATTCAACTATTTTGCTTGAAAGTTCAAATATATTGTTAAAAAAGTGATCTTTTTTAGTTGAAAATGTAATTTTTTTCTTCAACATTCGTCCTTTTGGATAGAAAAATCGTCCTTTTTGATTGAAAGTTCATCTTTTTGGTAAAAATGTCACCTTTCTTGGTTTAAAATTGAACTCTTTGGTTGAATATTCATGTATTTTGTTAAAAATTTTGTCTTTTTTTGAAGGAAATTAATCTTCTTGTTTAAAAATTCATCTTTTGGGTTGAAAATTCATTTCGTTAATTTATAATTGAACTATTTTGTTGAAAATTCGTTTTTGAAAAATGAATTTTAATTTTTGTACTGAAAATTGAATTCAACTATTTGGTTAAACATTCATGTAATTTGTTAAAAATTCTTTTTCGGTAGAAAATTCTTCTTCTTGTTTAAAAAATTATTTTTTGGGTTGAAAATTCATTTCTTTAATAGATCATTTAAAAAATTTGTTGAAATTCCTTTTTTTTATGGATATTAATTTGGGTACCGAAAATTGAACCATCCCATTTTTAGTTGAAAATTCCTCTGTTTAGTTGAAAAATTGACTATTTTGTTGAAAGTTTATTTCCTTTTATTTCAACTGTATTTGCTTTAAAATAAAAATCTTTTGTGGTTGTAATGTTAACTACCATATTTTTCCTTATAATCTTTTTTGATTGAAAATTCAACTACTTGATTGAAAATTAAAATTTTTTGTTAAAAATTCAACTATTTTCTTGAACATTCATCTTTCTTGGTCGAAATTCATCTTCTTTGTTGAAAATTCAATTCTTTGATTGAAACTTCAACTTTTTTGTTAAAAATTATTATTTTTAAATGTAAATTTAATTATTTTTTTTTGTTTATTTGATAATTCAACTTTTTAGGTTGAAAAGTGAACTGTTTGGTTGGTAATTTAACTTTTTTGTTGAAAATTAACTATTTTTGAAGATGCTTTATTTATTTGAAAATTCCTCTCTTTGGTTGAAAGTTCAACTACTTGGTTGAAAGTTGAACTTCTTTGCTAAAAATTTAATTTTGTTGTTGAGGATTTATCATTCAATTGAATATTTAATTATTTTGTTAAAAATTCAATTATTGTGTTAAACATTCGTCTTTTTTGGTAGAAAATTAATCTTCTTGGTTGAAAAATGAATCTTCTTGGTAGAAAATTCAACTATTTGGTTGACAATTAATTTTTTGTTGAAAATTCATATATTCTGGGTTAAAAATTTAATTGCCTAATAGAAAATCCGTCTTTTTTGGTTGAAACTTCATCTCTTGGTAGAAAATTCATATTTTTTTTTGGTTTAAAATGCAAGTGCTTTGGTTGAAAATGACTCTTTTTCTGTTTGAGGATTCCACTATTTCTTAACGACTTGTCTCTTTTTTGATAAAAAATTAATCTTTTCTGCTGTTCGTTTCCAAAAATTCGGATTAGCATTGCTTGAAAAAATATTCCCTTTTTGATTTTTGTTCCTAGTTTTTATCCAATTATCACATTTATTCTCCGCGATAGCCATTGAATCCCACACTTTGGGGACTATCTGTCATCATGATAGCTACAAGAAAACATCAGACCAAGTTAATATGAAACAGGGAAAAACATTCAATATAAATTTTGCTTTCCCTTCATGATTATGTTAAAATACGTCTATTTGCGTGACATTTTTCCCTTAATGTCATTTTTTCACCCTAATTCTGGGTGTGTATTCTATTTTTATCTTACTAAAAAAATATTTTTTAAATTCAGAGTTGTGAAATAAATTAATAATTAGTAAAAGGTCAGAAAAAAACAAAATAAAAAAATTGAAAGCTTAACTTAATAAAATTTGTTAGTTATAAAAATTTTTTAAATCGCAGATAAATAACAAATAATAATTTCTAAAAATAATCCCTCTCTTGAAGTATGTATATGCACAAAAGTAGAGCGAAGAGATATTATGCAAAAATAATTGAAATGAATCTCTAGTCTCTGGTGTGGATGAAATTGCACTGCAGTGGACAGTAAATCATATAAGGCATTATTCAAAAGTATATTACTCAAACATTTTTTTTGTGGTAAATAAAGCTAATATAATTTAGCTATTTGATATTTATTTTTTGATCAAGGATGCTGCTGAAATTAACTTTAAAATTTGATTTATTTGTTAATATCTATATAAGTTTGATTTATTTTTGTATTTCTCTTTGAAAATTCTCTGTTGGCGTTAAAAATAAAACGGAAAATACAAATTGAACGTTACCAAAAATTTGTGAAATTCAAGTCTCGGCCCGTTTGCTCATTTCTGTGATTTTTACGATTTTTTTTCAATAATACCAGGGTAAAGTACTTACATCAAATATGTTTTTTGTAAAGTTTCAAAATTCGATTTAATTTTATTTATGTAGTAATAAGCAATTAAAATATAGCTCAAATTTCAATTCGGTGACATATCCCCAAAATACAAATCCGCACACAAAAATTGAGAAATTAATGACAACAAATTTTGGGGAATCTAAAAATTATTAATAGAGGTCAATATTTCAGTTTTAAAAGTGCTTAATTATATTTAACTCGAAAAAAATTTAGAAAAAAATGATTGATTTGAATTTTACAAAATTTTTTCAAAATGTGCTTTGACTTTTGTTACTGATTTATAATAAAAAAAGAATCGAATTAAAAATGTGGTCGACATTTAAATCAAAATTGAGCAGAGAAAGGACTATTTATTAAAATTTATCAATAATCATCTTCCTAAAAACAGTATATATTTAATTATTCACTGAAAAGGTGATATTCCAAAAGGGTAAGAACACCATTTTTGCGAAAATTAAATAAAAATTCAGAATATCTACAATTTGAAATCAGTTTTGAGTGTTTCTAGTTGAAATTTTAGTCTCTTTAAGACCTGAAAATAAGTATCTTTTTACATGAAGCACATGAAATTTCACATTGTTCAATTCTGAAAATAGGATTAAGAATGGTTAAATATTTACGAACTTTTTGTCAAAAGTTACAAGGCTCTGCCGGATTCTTATCAAAAATTCTTCATTCTTAAAGACTTCTATTAAAAAATTGTTGGGGTTTGAATGCTTCAATCTTGAATAGTAACTTTTCATATTGAACTCGTTAAAACTTTAATATTTTCCTTTCCTTTTAATATTGCCTTAATCAGATACTTAAATTGTTAAAATATGATTTCAAAGGTTTTAGGGTATTTTTAAAAATTCCAAGGATTTTCCAAGAGCTTTTAAAAGTTTCAAAGGATTTCAAAGGATTTGAAGTATTTTTGGGGTATTTAAAAATATTCAAAAATTTTGTTTAATGAACTTAAATCATTTAAAGTGATTTCAAATTATTTCAAATATTTCAGGTTATTTGAAAAAATTTCAGGAAATTGTCAAGAGCTTTATAAAATTTCAAGGGATTTAAAAATATTTCAAAGGATTTGAAATTTTTTAGGGTATTTTGAAAGATTCCAAAGAATTTTTAATGGATTTCAATAATTTAAATAGATTCAAAAGGATTTTAAAGATGTTAGGGTATTTTTAAAATCCCCATGTATTTTAAAACGCTTTAAAAAGTTTCAAGGGATTTCAGAAGGGCTTTTTCATTTTTAGGGTATTTTAAAAGGTTTCAAGAAATTTCTAACAGATTAAAAAAGTTTTACGGGATTTAAAAGGATTGGAAATATTTTAGAGTGTTTTGAAAGAAAAGATTCCAAGGAATGTTTAATAGATTTCAATAATTTAAAGGTATCCATAGGATTTTAAATATTTCAGGTTATTTTTCAAACTACCAAGGAATTTTTAAGAGATTTAAAAAGTTTTAGGGGATTTCAAAAGATTTCAAAGGATTGAAATATTTTAGGGTATTTTAACAGATTCCAAGGAATTTTTATTCGATTTCAATAATTTAATATGATTCCAAAGGATTTAAAATATTTTAGGTTATTTTTGAAAATTCCAAGGAATTTTCAAGAAATTGAAAATTTTTTAAGGGATTCAAAAGATTTTGAAGAATTTGAAATATTTTATGACATTTTAAAAGATTTCAAGAATTTTCAATGGATTTCAATAATTTAAAGGGATTGCAAAGCATTTTAAAAATTCTAGGATATTTTAAAAGATCACAAAAAATGTATAACGGATTTAAAAAGTTTTAAGGGATTCCAATGGATTTTGAAGACTTTTGTGTATTTTTAATCATTCTAAGGAATTTTCAATTTATTTCAGCAATTTGATGAGATTTCAAAAGATTTGAATTTTTGAGGCTGTTTTAAATGACTCAAATGCAGTTTGAAGAGATTAAACAAAAATTTAAGAGATTTCGAAGAATTTTAATGAATTTAAGGGATTTTAAAAAATTTTCATGTAATTCTAAAGAATTTCCCAGGATTTCAGAAGATATGAAACGATTTTATAAGACCTATAAGGTATTAAGTTTTTTGAAAGATTTCAAAGGATTTTTTAAAAGATTTTCAAGGATTTCAATTATTTGAAGGGATTTGAAACAGTTTTTGCAATTCATTTGAATTTATTTAGAATTCTCCCTGAATTCTTATTGATTTATCCTGAACTCTTTTAAATTCTTTGGAAACCTTTGAAATTTGTTTGAAAAATTTGTTTGTTGGTCAGGGAAAAATCAGGGAATTTCGAAAATTGAATTTTGCAACCACCATTTAAAGGGTTTTTAATATTTTAGGTTATTTAAAAATATTAGAAAGAAATTTTTAATGAATTCCAGTAATTTAATGGGATTTCAAAGGATTTTAAATATTTGAGGGTATTGTAAATATTCCGAGGCATTTTCAAAACCTTTAAAAAGATTCAAGGGATTTCAAAATATATCAAAGGATATGAAATATTTGAGGAAATTTAAAAAGATTCCCAGAACTTGTTTTATTTATTTTAATAGTTTCAAGGGACTTCAAATATTTAAAAATTATTTTAGAGTATTTAACAAGATTTTAAGGCAAATTCAAGAGTTTTAAAGAATTTCAAGGGATTTCCAAGGGTTTTAATAATTTCAAGAGATTTACAAAAATTTTTAAATGTTTCTTGCAATTTATTTGGAGTTCGTCCTGAATTATTATCGAATTGTCCTGAATTCTTTGGAATCATTTCGAATCCTTCTAAAGACAATTCCTCTAAATTAACTCAAATTTTATTTTTATCAATGCAGTTTTTTCGATTAAAAATTTTGTTTCTAATTCATTTTAAGTTTTTTGAATTCAATTTCAATTGTTTTGTAGTCATTAGTTACTTCCTTGGTTAGAAATGAGTAGAGTTGCGAAGATTTAAAGAGCTTTCAAATTAATTTGTGAAATTCACCCTGAACTCTTTTAAATTCTTTGGAATTCTCTTGTATTTTTTGAATTCACTTGCATTTTTTGAATTCACTTGAGTTTTTTAATTCACTTGAGTTCTTCTAAATGTACGCAGTTCTACTTAATTCAATTGCCTTTTTTGAATTTTTAAAAGTTTTAATTTAATTGATCCCGAAGCCTTTTAACCTCACCTTGAATTCTTAGGCATTTCATCAAATTCTTTTGAATTCGCTGGAATTTTTCTGAGCTCATTTCAATTTAATGAAGATTTTTCATATTTTTAAATTGTTTCCTATTCATTTAATTAAAAAAAAAATTTTATGAATAAATAAATAGATTTCAAGGTGCTTTTTGTAGACGGTACTAATTATTTTATAGATTGCAATGAACAGACTTTAATATTGTGAATAATTCTATAAGTTTTTTTATTTCTTCTCCGCTAATATAGAATTTTAATGTTAAAGTATTAATTTATTGTGATATTTAACTTACAAATTATAAAAATTATTAGTTGAAAATGTCGATGTTAATTCCGTTTCAGAATTAGAATGAACCATGGCTATAAAACGGATTTTTCGCGTGGTTGACAACTAGGTTTTTGAGTATATACGAGATTTCAAAAGGTTACTAAATAATTCTAAAGATTTAAAAATATTTCAAAATATTTCAAAGCTTTTATAATATTTACAAAGATAATGGAAATTTCAAAAAGATTTCACGGATTTCACTGATTTCAGAGACTAAAAAAGGGCATGCAAACTAGATTTGAAAGATTTCACAGTAATTTCACGAAGATTTTAAAACATTGAAAGCATTTCAAAGATTTGAAAAAAAGTACAGTACACTAGATTTCAAAGATTTTAAAACATTTTAAAGATTTAAAATATTTCAAGAATTTCAAAGATTTCAAAAAAAGGTACATTACACCACATATCAAAGATTTTAAACAGTTTCAAAAGGTTTCAATACATTTGAGAAGATTTCAAAAGATTCCAATGATTTTAAACGAATACAAAAGATTTCATTAAGAAAGGTTAAAGATAGATTTCACAAATATTTCAAAGATTTCAAAATATTCCACAAAGATTTCAAAGAATTTACCGAAATTTCAAAATATTTCAAATGAATACAAAATATTACGCAAATATTTCAAAGATTTCATCAAAATTTTATAAAGATTTTAAAACAGTACAAGAATTTGAAAGATTTCAAAACATTTCAAAGATTTTAAACGACTTAAATTTGTTTAAGAAGATTTCACACAGATTTCAGAGATTTCGAACATTACATAAAGATTTAAAAACTTCCAGAAGATTTCAAGGATTTTTAAGATTTTAAAAAGGGTATAACTAAACCAGGTTTCTAAGATTTCAGAACATTTCAAAGATTTGAAACGATTTCAACATTTTTTATAAGATTTCAAAAGATTTCACGAAGATTTCAAATATTTTGATGATTTCAAATTAATTTAAAAGATTTCAGAAAGACTTCACAAATATTTCAGATATTTAAATGATTTCACAAATATTTTAAAGCAACCAACCATAAAAAGATTTATAAAAAGAAGGCTTTGAAAAGATTTGAAGAATTTCAAAGATTTTAAACGAGATCACATTTTTTAGAAAATTTCAAACGATTTAAAATATTCCAGTGATTTCAAATAAATACAAAAGTTGTAGGAACGATTTCAGAAGTATTTCAAAGAATTCATAAGGATTTCAAAACATTCAAAAGGTTTGAAACAGTTTCAAAAGAAATATTTCACAAATATTTCGAAGATTTCATAAAGATTTCAAAATATTTAAAAAAAAAATCACAATGATTTCAGAGATTTCAAAGAATTCAAGGATTTCAAAGATTTTACAAAAATGTTAAAAGATTTCAAAAGATTTCACAGAAATTTCAAGATTTGAACGAATTCTCAAAGATTTCAAAGTTCTTTCAAGGTTCTGTTTTCTTTAGAAATTGTTGGCTAATAATAAAAAAATAAATGTCTCATCTTTTACATGTAATAACAAACGTTTTTGTTTGATTATTCGACGTAAAAAAAGGAGATCTCGAAAAACTTGATTTCTTGACCTAGAAACCCTGGAAAAAACCTTGAATTTGGTTCCTAAGAGTCTCTGGATACCCTGATCCTGAATTTGTTACCCTTTGAGCGGGAAAAAAGTATCCTTTGATCCCTATATTTTATTTCACAAGGACTGTGAGGCCTGAAAATGCAAAATACATGATAGAAAAATGAAACAGAACTCTTCTCTGCTCGAAAGCTTGTGACCATCGATAATTCGAGTGAGGAAGGAAAGGAAAAAATGATCCAGATCCAGCTGCTCTCACACTCGTCCCTGAATTTATCTCAGCGGTGGCAGTGACTTCATGATTCCGATGAGTAATGCATACTGGATGTCCCGACACAATTGACACGATTCCTTTCCGACCACCCTGTAGTGCACGTACGCGTGCCTGAGAGGGTTGGCGCATGTTCGCGTATCGATCGCAAGCCAGAAAACTACCCCCCGTTCAAAGGCGCAGTGTCCGAAAGACTCTCGTGGTGTCCGTACACCCACGCGGATTCATTCATTTTCGAATTCCCGTTTGGCGCCCCCCTACCCAATCTTCGAATTTTTTCCAAAATTCCCGAAAAAAAGGGATTTCGTGTCCAAAAAAGTGAGCTCTTCGTGACATTGAACTAGTGAGACTGATTAACCAGGTAAGAACCTTCATTGCGTCACCAATTCTCAAGAAAAAAGATCCAGAAGAAAATATTTAATAGATCATGGACTTTCAAATCGAATTCTTCCTTCCAATCGGTTTCAAATCAAATTTTATTCCAAGGCCAGAAGAATATTCAGATCCTCCCTGATGCGTGAGAAAATTTAGAACTTTTAATGTACCGATATTCATATTCCTCAATTCTTGGTTCGAATCGAATTCTTTCTTTTAACCAGTTCTTTTTTTACTCAAAGGTTGAAAGAATTTTCAGATCCTCCCTAATTCGTAAAAAAAATTTTAATCTTTTAATATTCCGTTTTTGAAATTCTTGGTTTAACTCGAATTCTTCCTGCCAGTCGGTTTCAAACCAGTTCGGATTTTATTCCAAGGCTGGATGAAATTTTCGACCCTTCCCAATTCTTGAGAAAATTTAAAATCTTTTAAAATTCCGATTTTGAAGTTCTGGAATTTTTGGTTCAAACTGAATTCTTCGTTCCAATCGGTTTTAAACTAGTTCGGGTTTTATTCCAAGGTTAGAAGAATGTTCAGATCCTCCGTAATTCGTCAAAAATATTAAATCTTTTGAAATTCCAATTGTCAAATTCTTGGTTCAAATGGAATTCTTCTTTTTAACCAGTTTTTGCTTTACTCCAAGGTTGGATGAATGATCAGATCCTCCCTAATTCGTGAGCTAATTAAAAATCTTTCAATATTCCGATTTTAAAATTCTCGGTTCAAATCGAAATCTTCCTTTTAACCAGTTCTTCTTTTATTCCAGGGTTAGAAGAATGTTCAGATCCTCCCTAATTAGTGAGACAATTTAAAATCTTTTAATATTCCGATTTTGAAGTTTTTGAATTCTTGGTTTGAATCGAATTCCTCTTCCAAGCGGTTCTAACCAGTTTGGGTTTCATGCCAAGGTTAGAAGAGTTTTCAGATCCTCCCTAATTCGTCAGAATTTAAAATCTTTTAATAATCCGAATTTCAAATTCTTGAATCCTTGGTTCGAATTGAATTCTTCTTACAATTTGTTTGGAAACCACTTCTTGCTTCACTCCAAGGTTGGAAGAATTTTCATATCTTCCCTAATTTGTGAAAAAATGTGTAATTTTTGAATATTCCGATTTTTAATTTATTAAATTCTCGGTTCTAATCGAATTCTTCTTTCCAATCGGTTTCAGACCAGTTAGTTCGGGCTTCATTCCAAGGTTAGAAGAGTTTCAGATCCTCCCTAATTCGTCAGAAAATTAAAAATGGGTTAATATTCCGATTTTCAAATTCTTGGTTCAAATAGAATTCTTCGTTCTAATCGGTTTCAAACCACTTCTTGCTTTCCCAGTGGGCACAAACGTTAAACAGGATGCACAGTCTTCCCCTTTTTTCTTAGTTTCCCCTTTTTCCCCCTATTCTAAAAAAACTTCCCCTTTTTTCCCTTTCCTCTTTAAATATACGATATTTGAAAAAAAAATTTATGAATAAATAAGGTACCAAGAATATTATAAAATATACAGTACTTTTTAAATAAGTATTAGAAAGTGAACACTCTATATACCTACCTAATTAAAAAATGGTATATTCCAAATTCATCAACTGCAATGTTAAATTTTCTAACTTGAATTTAAAAGCACTGAAGAGTAGGGCGGAGTGAAAATGCTAATACAAATCAAATCGTTGGAGCTGAGGGGGAAAAAACGTGTGGAATGGCATTCAACAAAAGTAAAAAAAAATTTTAATCAGTAAAATTTAACGATTTCAAATTCAAAATATTTCCTATTGGTTCAAGAATTATGACGAATTTTTTATATCTACAGCTTTTACTAGTGAACAATAATAACAAATCACAACATTTAAAAATAAATTTTCTTGCACAGTAAGAATTTTTTCGAAAATGTGCAAAAACATGTTTTTTTGGATTGAGTCATATGCACACTTTTCAAAAAAGTTGAATATGTCGAATCTGAAATTTATTCAGCTTGAATCAAAGAAACATTTCAACATTTTGTTTTTTCGAAAAAAAAACTTTTGTCGTGATTCAGGATTTTTGGGATTTCATATTTTTTTGCGATTTTAGAACTTTATAAGTACCAAGAAAAGAAATGTTTCTCATTAAAAAAAAAATAACATGTTTCTTTGGTTCAAGCTGAAGAAATTTAAGGTTCGGATTAATCTAAAAAATATGTTTTTGTACATTTTCAAAAAATGTTAAGCAATGCAAGATTTTTTTTAATTTTAAAAATTTGTAATTGTAAACTTAAAAAAGAGAACAGAAGATATTAACCGATTTCGATTTTTTTTCCTTACTTGTTTTGGATGTCGGACCACAAATTGTTATCCCTCAGCTCAAACGAATCGATTAATTTCAGTATTTTTACTTCGCTCTACTGAACAGTGTAGTTTTAAATGTACATTGAAAGTATTAATTATAGTAATTTTTAAAGAAAATGTTTGAAAATAAATTATTGAATGGCAGAACTCATTGAAAAATCATTGAAAATTATTTTAAAATATAACATTTCTTATAAAAAGATTGTTCTTTTCGACATACAAAAATAAATTTTTAATCTTTCCCCTATTTTCCCCTTTTTCGTGAGAAAATCACCCTATTTCCCCGTTTTGAGCCCCCTTCGCGCTGTGATCCCTGGTTAAAGGACCACATTAGAACGGCTCAAAAACGACCTAAGTCAGTCAGAACGTTCAAATAGCGTCTTCTGTACGTCCGAAGAACGTTTTAAGGACGTTCTACTTACGTTTTCAAATTTCTTGCCCGCTGAGTTACTCCAAGGTTGGAAGAATTTTCAGATCTTCACAAATTCATGAGAAAAACAAAAGTATTTTAATATTTCGATTTTCAAATTTTTGAAATCTTGGTTCGAATCAAATTCTTCCTTCCAGACGGTTTCAAACGAGTTCGGATTTTGTTCCAAGGTTAGAAGAATTTCCATATCCTCCCTAATTAGTCAGAAAATTGAAAAACTTTTAATATTCCGATTTTCAAATTCTTGGTTCAAATTGAATTCTTCCTTTTAATCAGTTCTTGCTTTATTCCAGGGTTAGAAGAATTTTTAGATCCTCCCTAATTAGTGAGAAAATCCAAAATCTTTTAATATTCCGATTTTCAAATTTTTGAAATCTTGCTTCGAATCGAATTCTTCCTTTTAAACGGTTTCAAACCAGTTCGGATTTTATAACAAGGTTAGAAGAATTTCCATATCCTCACTAATTAGTCAGAAAATTGAAAAACTTTTAATATTCCGTTTTTCAAATTCTTGGTTCAAATTGAATTCTTCCTTCTAACGAGTTTTTGCGTTACTCCAAGGTTTGAAGAATTTTAATATCCTGTCTAATTCGTGAGCAAATTAAATATCTTTTAATATTCCGATTTTCAAATTCTTCGTTCAAATCGAAATCTTCCTTTTAACCAGTTCTTCCTTTATTCCACAGTTTCAAGGAATTTTCAGATCTTCCCTAATTAGTGAGAAAAACAAAAATCTTTTAGTATTCCGATTTTCAAATTTTTGAAATGTTTTTTCAAATCGAGTTCTTCCTTCCAAGCGGTTTGAAACCATTTCGGATTTTATCCCAAGGTTAGAAGAATTTCCATATTCTCCCTAATTCGTCAGAAAATTGAAAAACTTTTAATATTCCGATTTTCAAATTCTTGGTTCAAATTGAATTTTTCCTTTTAACCAGTTCTTGCTTTACTCCAAGGTTGGAAGAATGATCAGATCTTCCCTAATTCATGAGCAAATTTAAAATCATTCAATATTCAGATTTTTTAATTCTTGGTTTAAATCGAAATCTTCCTTTCAACCAGATCTTGCTTTATTCCAGGGTTAGAAGAATTTCCAGATCCTCCCTAATTAGTGAAAAATTGAAAATATTTTAATATTTCGATTTTGAAATTCTTGAATTCTTTGTTCTAATCGAATTCCTCTTCCAATCGGTTTCAAATCAGTTGGGGTTTTATTCCAAGGTTAAAAGAATTTTCAGATCCTCCCTAATTCATGAGAAAAATAAAAATCTTTTATTACCCCGATTTTCAAGTTCTTAAATTCTTGGTTTTAATCGATTTTAAACCACTTCCAGGATGGTCGTAGATCAGGATTTTACTTAGAAATCAGGGAAAAGGCAGGGAATCTTATTAGTCCGGGGAAGTCAGGAAAAAATTAGGTAAATTTGAAAATGAAGTTTTGCGGCCAGCCTGATAAAATATTCTTGTTACTAATTTATTTCCCTTGTATTTCTATTCCTATTTTTTTTATTGTTGCTTCCTCATGGCAATTACATTTTTAATTAAAAATGTTCTTATTTCGTTGAAAATTCATCATTTCAGTTAAAAATTAATCTCTTTTGTTGAATTTTTTTTGTCTGTGAAAAATTCATATTTTGGTGTTAAAAACTCAACTGAAATTTTCCTTGGTTGAGGACTCAACTATTTTGCTGAAAATTTGTCTTTTTTGGTTGCATTGAACAGTTTTTGATTTAAAATAAAAATGTTTTTGGTTGTAAATTTAACTGCTTGGTTGATGGTTGGACCACTTTGTTAAAAAATTATTATTTTGGTTGAAAATTTATTTTTCGTACTGAAAATGTAACTATTCCAGTTGAAGATTCATCATTTTGGTTGAAAATTTAGCTCTTTGGTTAAAAGTTAAAAGGTAAAAGTTGAACTATTTTGTTGATTTTTTTTTATTTGAAAATTCATCTACATGGGTAAAAGTTGAACTACTTTTCAAAAATTAATCTTTTTAAGTTCATCCCTATGGGAGAAAATTGAACTATTTTGCTGAAATGTAGATTTTCCATTTTTGGTTGAAAATTGATATTTTTTGGTTGAAAATTCGTCTTTTTGGTAAAAAACTAATTTTATCGATTTGAAATTTCCTCTCTCTAAGTTAAAAATTAAACTATTTTGGTGATAAGTTAACTGTTTTGTTGAAAATTCAACTTTTTCTACACAAAATTCGTCTTTTAGCTTAAAAGTTCGAGAGTTTGGATGAACTTTTTTTTTCTTTCGGGGCCAAGAAGCTTTATTTGTTCAAAATTCGTCTTTTTGGTTGGGAAATTCGTAA
>CAKNXH010054041.1:0-32036 GCA_932178445.1 Andricus quercusramuli
TATGCATATCAATTCGTCAGTTCCGCGATTATACATTTCACGCCGTCAAGGCGGACGCGGACATCTGAATCTCCAATGTCTTCATAACCGAATTATTTTAAGTACAGCTTACATCGTTGCGAATGGCAGAGATCCTCTCCTAAAGATGGCCACGAGATGATTGGCGAAGGAGCGTTCCTTTACAAAGCCGCGGAGCAAGCTGCCGAGGCCCTTGGCCTGAATTTCAACATCAGAAGTGAGGAAAGTGCATTACTCCATCTAGATGCTTCACGTCTAAAAGCCGAAGTAAAGAAAGCAGAGGTTAGAAAATTTCACCAAGAGCTACTCGACAAGCATATGCACGGAAACTTTCACAGAAATGTAGAAAAACAGTCCTTGTCAAAGGAGCAAACTTTTGCTTTCCTCAAATCATCAGGGCTCAATTCAGGTACAGAGGGCTTTATTTTCGCATGCCAGGACGGTGTAATCTCCACCTTAGCATACCGCGCCCGCATTTTATGTCAAGAAGTTCCCAGTGATAGATGCAGAGCGTGTCCGACCCACGCAGGAACAACGTATATCTATAGACATAATGCGGCCTTAAGAGTACTTTATTACCACCTTTGTCGCTCTTACGGTGTTGGTCGCGACCCTGCCCTGCCGAACGCTCCAAGGGATATAGAGTCAATTGTCCGAAACGAGAAGTGCCAGATTTTCTGGAACTACGATTTTCGGGCAGCAGTCTCCGTTGCACACTCGAGGCCTGACATTGTTCTCCAAGACTTCGAGAAACGAACGGAGGTGCTAAATTATCACTGGTTCGTAACCTTAAAGCCATAACCGCGTGCCAAAAATATGCCAAGGCACTTGCGAGATGGATGCAGAAAGCTGTCCTCCTTGGGTCGCTTCGTGTCCTGAAGACACACGAGGGTTTCCCCGGCCTGTCGTTGTGATTTCGTCGTGCCCTGTGACCACTCATCTCACGGATGTGAGACGTGGCCATAGGTGTATTTTACCGCGGTTCTACTGGGGGCTATTGACATTTTCTTTTTAGATGGCAGTTGCTCTTAGTGGTACCCTGCGGTGGTTGTTTAACTTTTTTTTTTAAATATATATATATATATATATATATACAGGGTGTCCCAGACTCAAGTGTCCGGACTTATATAGCCATATAAAAATTTAAAAAATAAATAGAAAATTCCTTTTCAAAAATCAGTTGAAGTTTTACTTCTTTAGTTATAAATCATTTAAGCTGGACCAATCAGGAGCGCTGTATAAATAGCCGTGTGTGCGTGAACGGGCTTCCTACGTAGTGTTCTCCTGTCGCTAACCCCACCTTTGCGCTCGCTTCGATAACACTGCATTGAAATCTCGTTCACGTACACACGGCTGTTTATACGGCGCTCCTGATTGGTCCAGCTTAAATGTTTTATAACTAAAAAACTAAAACTTCAACTGATTTTTGGAAAAGGAATTTACTATTTATTTTTTAAATTTTTATATGGCTATATAAGTCCGGACACTTGAGTCTGGGATGTATGTATATATATATATATATATATATATATATATATTTGCACATTTGGCTCACCGAGATGAGTTTCAACTGATCACGGTAAATATTTGTAAAGTAATTTATTGCGAAGATTCTCTAAACGATTTCGCATCAGGCGATTTAAAAGTGCGGCGTTTTATCCATATATAAAACAATTTACAGAGAAAAAAACGCAGAGTGGGATGATTGGTTAGAATTAGCCACATTTTCTTATAATACCAGTGATCATAAAGTATTAGAAGTATTATATTATATGAAGTATTAGTAATTCCAGGAAAAGAAAACGTCAAAAATCAAATAAAAAATTATCCAAGAGTCGTACATATTAATCGACTTGAGCGCTCGCTAACTGATTCGCCAGAAACAAACTCGAAATCGTTGAAAAAGTAAAAGCACTTAAAAACCTTAAAAACTGTGGTCGTGTTCTTTAAACTTTTAGATGCGCACTATTACAATAGAGACCGAAAATCAAGAAAGAATGGACGAATTCTGCAACATAATGGTATGAAACGTGTATATGAAACATTTACTAATGTACCTAGTCATAAATGACGTCTACAACTGGGATTACCCCAATACGGGAGATTGGATTGAAAACATCAGCAACAATTAAGGCAAGAAGATCGTCAGCTTTTTACAATTTTATTAAAAGCTTATAAAATACTGAACAATATTTTTTAGCATCCCTTTTAAGTTTTCTCTTATCTATTTACGTAACAGAAATATAAATAAATTATTATTCACTTATCTTTTGAATGTAAACAAAAGTAAAAAATGTAAAAATAATAGAAAGATATATAATGAAAATATAGCAGAATAACTAACTGCTAACTAGATAAATCCTTTTCTAGATAATGGGAAAATTAAAGGTCTCACCATCTATTACTTCCACTTCCATGCAGAAATACGGCATTCGCCATCATTGGATACGACTGTGCATCAGGTCAGCCAAGTATTACAACCCTATCTCTTTTAGAAGTAGCATCCAGAGTAAAAATATTTCGTCTTGAAATTCGTCTTGGCTCGTCTTGAGTTCGTATCCAAGACGGCTATTTCTCGCTGACGGAGATGTAAGTCTTGAGTTTATGAATAAGGTTTACAACGGGTTTTGAAGACAAGTCGCGGTGGACTTATCCTAGGAGGAGAAGCGTAAATCTTGATAAATATACCGAATTTTTTCTAAAGAAATTTATATTACTAATTAATCGCTTTAATATTTTCCAGTGTCAAAATTACAAAAGTTTTTGTTTTTAAATTTTATTGTCTATTTTACTCCGAACTCTCTAAACTATGGACCCTACCGACAGGGCCTGCCATTTCCAGGAGCAGGTAGCTAGGCTGGGACCAAACAGTTGGCATAATGCTAAGAATGAAGATTTTACAACCGATAAAACTTGTAATTTTGTAAGCAATGAGTTGCTCATTCAAAATTCGGAATTTCTACAATTATCTAGTGAAACATGAAGGTAAATAATATGAACATTCTAAAATATTTAGAGCGGATTAGTAATGACTCTCGTAGGTCTTGGGTGCCTTTTGTTGTCGGTCCCTTGAGTTCGACTTGAAGACGAAAAATGAAGTCTCGCTGGCGGCCAGGGGCGAGACTTACAAAAACCTCTTGGCTATATCTTGGCTATGTCTTGGAAGAAGACGTTGTCAAGGCGAATTATGTTTACTCAGGAGAATGCGACCTGCCTGAGTCTCACGTTTAGGTAGAGAAAAAGTATATGTGACGTGCGCCGAAGAAAGGGGGCTTACTCTAAATAAATCGAAATCGAGGTTTTTACAACTTTCGATAGTTTTTGAGTTGCTCTTTTTGATGTGATCATAGAAAAAAAATTTCGAGCGTTATTATTGCTAATAATTGAGTTGTTAGGTACCCGAGATGGCAGGCTTTCGCTCGAGATCCCGTGAAACACCTCCCACCACTCACCACTACATCTCCGCCACTCATCTATACCCGTTCGTGAGCCGCGTCTAGGACCTATCTCTTTTCTCGTGAGAATGTAATGGTAAAAAACGAGAGGAAAGATTTCGTGATTCTTCCCTCTCTCCTGAAAGTCGCGTCTATCCGGTCGACTTCGACCGCTCGCCCTGAAAAATCTTACTTTTCAGGGTAAGCCCCCTTTCTTCGCCGCAAGTCACATATACAACTACAACAGATAAGCGAGTTCACCTATGTTAAAGTCACTCAAGGTAAGCTAGGAGTTCCACGCACTATCTTTTATTGTGGTAGGCATTCACATACATATGTATTTTTAAATGGCTTTAATTTAAAAATTCAAGATATTCCGGAATAAAGTCATTGTTGAAGCTTACATTAAAATTACATTATTTGAATAAGTAGCTACCATAAATCTAAGCACAGATAAACTTTAATTATGACCAAGGACTATTTGTCCACTTTCAAGAACAACTTGTATTGGCATGGAAAAATTTCATACATTTCGGAACCCTTCACCCGAAGACATATGTGAATTTCGAAAATACCAAGTTTTATACGAAGGAATAGCAAAAAAACTGTTAATAAAACCTTAGCAAATTTAGAAACTTTTTATTCATTGACAACCACATACGTTACATTCGTGCTTGCGCAAAAATTACAAATAAAGAAAAACTGTGAGTTGAAAATATGTATACAGGGTGTCCAAGTACTTAAAAAACATGTTTGTATTTTTGAATTCTAACAAAAAAATGGCGTCGAAAATAATTATAAATATTTTTGGCTAAAGTTAATAATTACCGAGTAATTAACAATTAAAGATCAACCAATCAGAAACATGCGTTAGACTGTCGACAGTCCATGTGCCATCGAAAAGAGTGTGTGCATAATCAAGTTGAGTTCGTATAATTTCTCCTCCGTTCACTTTTCCAGTAAGTTGTGACTCTCTGGTGCAACTTCACACGTCAACGAGATACAAAAATTGAAAAAAAAACTTTTTTCACAATCAACCAAATTCGACGACATTGACATGAGTTCTGTAAATTCCCTTGAATTTTGTATACTTTTCGAGAACTCAGTGCAATTCTCCTGAATTCTGAAGAAACCTCTTGAATTCAGCAGAATTTTCTTAAAATCAAGGAAATTCTCTCTAACTCCGTGGAATTCTTTTGATTTTAGCAGAATTCTTTTGAATTCAGTGAAATTCTCTTGAATTCTATCAATTCTTTTAAATTCAGTAGAATTCTCTTGAATTATGTGAAATTCTCTCGAATTCAGTAGCATTCTTTTAAGTTCGGCAGAACTCTCTTCAATTCAGCAGAATTCTCTAACGTTCGGCAGAATTCTCTTTAGAACAACAGCATTCTCTTGAATAATGTGAAATTCATCCTGAATTCAGTAGAATTCTCTTAAAATATGTAAAACTCTCTTCAACTTCGTTTAGTTCTATTAAATTCAGTAGAATTCTCCTAGGTTTGGCAGAATTCTCTTGAATTTAGTCAAATTATCCTGTTTTCTTTCGAATCTAGCAGAATATTATTGAAAAGAGAATTCTGCGGAACTTAACAGATGCTGCTGATTTAAATAGAATTTCGCTCATTTAAGGAAATTCTGCTAAATTCAAGAGAAATTCACTACTTTCAAGACAATTTTGCTGATTTCAAGAAAATACTGTCAAACCTAAGAGAATTCCACTAAATTGAAGAGGATTTACATAATTAAAGAAAATTCTACTGAATTCAAAAGAATTATACAGAATTCAAGAGAATTCCACTGAATTCAAAAGAATTCTGCTAAAATCAAAAGAATTCCACAGAGTTAGAGAGAATTTCGCTGATTTTAAGAAAATTCTGCTGAATTCAAGAGAATTCTTCAGAATTCAGGAGAATTCCACTGAGTTCTCGAAAATTTTACAAAATTCAAGGGAATTTACAGAACTCATGAGAATGTTGTCGAATTTGGTTGATTGTGAGAAATGTTTTTTTTAAATTTTTGTATCTCGTTGACGTGTGTAGTTACACCAGAGAGCCACAACCTACTGGAAAAGCGAACGGAGGAGAAATTATACGAACTGAACTTGTTTATGCACACACTCTTGTCGATGGCACATGGAATGTCGACTTTCTAACGCGTGCTTCTGATTGGTTAATATTTAGTTGTTAATTACTCGGTAATTATTAACTTTAGCAAAATTATTTTACAATTATTTTCGACGCCATTTTTTTTGTTAGAATTCCAAAATACAAAAATGTTTGTTGAGTACTGAGACACCCTGTATACATATTTTCATCTCACAGTTTTTCTTTATTTTTAATTTTTGCGCAAGGAAATACCTAGAAAATGCAATCGTCTCCTTCCGCGCATATTTCAAAACATGAAAGTACGGTACTGGTCGGAAAAACTAAATGTAATCTAATGTCAGTTTCTAGTATATTGTACAGATTTTGGAGCGTTAGCTTTAGTCTTCGCTACCGTGTGAGTTACATACTTTTTATATTCTATAGTTAGTTCAAGTTTAGATATAGAGGGATAGGTTACAAAGCAGCTCTAAGTTAAATATTTTAATAGTTTTTGCGACTTTGAGCAAAAAAAAAAAAAAAAAAAAAAAAAAAAAAACAGGGTCTCCCAGCCCACTGTGCAAGCTCCTGATTGGTCCAGATCAAATATGTTATAACTCTAAAACTAAAACTTCAACTGATTTTTGGGAGAGGGGTTTTTCGATTTATTGTTTATTTTTTTATACAGCCATATAAGTCAGGAAACTTGAACCAGAGACACCCTGTATATATAATTATATATATTATATTATATATATTAAAAATTGTATTACTAATGATCCTTGTCATCCTGTACGTGCCCACAAAAAGTTTTTTTAAGATAAAAAACAGAGATTTTTACTTCCGAATCAATTTTTACATAAGGTAAAGTAATCTTGTATTAAACCTAACCTTACCTTAAAAGCCGTGTCTTTTCGCCTACACAACATCTTCAAAATAAAAATCTCACTACTATAGGCAGTTTAAAATATTAATCAGAGCTTTAACTTTGTTTTTCATTTTTCCACCTTTTAGTAAGTGGTACATACATAGTATACTTAATTAACTTTAGTGGGCCAACATATTACAAAAGTCGAGCTTAATGACGCTTGAAATTTGCTATCAACAATTTGTAAGATTTATCTATTGTTAGTTAAGATAATTAAGCTATGATATATATTACTAAGAAAATCTGTGTCAGTTTCTTTTTGTAATGTTATTGGTGTTAATGGTAATGTGGAACTTCTCTTTAAAATTTCTTTTCTGGTAGTTTTGTCAGAGCCTATAATACTAGTTTTGGTAAACAAGAACTTATGGTCATGATCGTCAGAAGGAAATAGAAGCGCAGACTTCTTATAATTTTTACAATTAATAATAAGTTCGCGAACTCCAACTTTAATGTATCTACTGGAATGGGCGATGTAAGTGCACTGAGACATGTCTCAAAAATAGTAGCGATCTAACTGACAGAATTAAGGATATTCTGGACCCGGATAATTTCAGGTTAGTTTCGTTTGACGTTAAATTCTTATTGACGAACATACCAAAAGACCTAGTCCTAAAAAATATACAAATTAATTGACATAAAAAACAAGACCTCACAGCTGTAACTTTCAATCAATTTCTCAAGTTAATTGAATTTTGGCATGGATAAGTCATATTGTGTTTTAAAGACAAAAACTAGAAACAGGTGTTCGGTACCCCAAGAGGGTCGCCTCTTTCCGATGCCAGATCAGACTCAGCTAAGGAAATGTTAGAGATTGACGTTTTAAAGAATTTTGATTTCGAATATGTTTTCATCTATCGATTCGCGGACGAAATCGTCACTTGTGTTCCTGTAGAGAAGTTAAATGAACTCTTCCGAGCTTTCAATCACTGCAACAAACATTTACAATCTACAATTGAAACTGAACAAAACAATAGATAACATTTTCTAGACGTGACGATTATTAGAATTATTAACTTCTTAATTACAGACTGGCACAGAAAAAAGGTTAGTTCAAGCAGATATAATAATTTCAAACGTAATATTAGTATCAAAGGCAAAATTGCTTTCATCAGTTTAATAGATAGGGAGATTGGTCTAGCGGATGGTAGGTAGGGAATTGGTATGGTCAATTTTATATAAAGACAGTATTTACATATGATAAAGATCCTTGCCATTGATTTAAAAAAATAAAAACATGGTGTGAATGATATCACCACTGAAGTGAATAAAGCGGTGACGAGTATTTGACTGAAAGGCTGAGCGAGATGGTGAATATATGCATCGGGATTGGGTAAGTTCCACGTGACTGGAAAAAGGCGATTATCATTTAAATATACAAAGAAAAGGATGATAAAGGTAACTTTAATAATTATAGAGCTATCAGCTTACTAAGTACCCAGGTGAAAAAGTTATATGTGATTTATATAAAGTGGAAAAAACACTGATATTTTTCATTTGTTTTACACAGAAAAATTTATAAAAGAAATGAAAAATATCATTGTCTTGTCCACTATATATAAACTATATATAGAGATTAACATGTAAAATGACATTGTTTTTTCAACTGCAATTCTGCAATGGAAGTTATGATTACATTTGTTTGAAACTTTAGGCATTTATTTGCATAAGAATGATAATGCATTTTATCATACTTAGATGTTTTAAAAATTTTATGTAAGAATTAACCACATCGTCAATTTCCATAAAATCGCAATATTTAAAACCATATACCAACGGGCCAACGGCCACACCACGCTGAAAAAAACCAGTTCTCGTTAGATCACTGAAGATAAGCAGTGTTGGGCGCGGTTAGTACTTGGATGGGTGACCGTTCGGGAATACTACTAACTGCGTGCTGTTGGCGTGTCGTGGGTGTGGTGAGCCCACACTTGTAGTTATTTACTACAAGAAACTATCCACCTAGAAACACTACCCGAATCGGGTAGTGTCACGCCTATCCCGAAAGGGAAATGGCTTAATGGTATACATACATATAACGGGCTTTCTATATATTTTTATCAACTGGAATTCTTACAGAACACAAGTTGCTTACCTGAGAACAGGTTTCTAAAGAAGAAAATAAAAACTCATAATAATTTATAGGAGAAAAAGACTATTAAAAACATGCAAAATCATTAAATTTTGAGTTCGGCGACACCTTTGGTTTAAGTATAAATACAATACAGCAATATACACCAGTCAATCCGAGGGCTCTACTAAACCATAAAGGGAATTAAGAGGCAGAAATGAAATAAATCTAAATGGAAAGTAAATGAAACTAAATATTTATTGTAGTTTTATTTTAAAATTGAGATCATTACTTACTAGCGATTTTTTTAATTATGAACATTAAACAGTTAGTAATGAATAAACATTAAATAATTATCAACTAATAAATCATTAAAATTAATAAAAATTATTGAATAATTAAAATTAATAATAATAATTATTATTACTATTATTACTATTTTTAATAAATTATGAAATAAATAAATTAAAAATTTTTAATATTTGAAATAACAATAATTAATCAATAATAATTAAAATTAAATCAACCGAAATACAAAATTCTCCAGAAATAATTATTAATTGATAATTAATCATGAAATAATTAATTTTTATTAATTAATTAATGGAATTAAGCTTTGGGAAGTACTTAAAGATTACGGAGTGAATGGATGACTCCTAGAAGCAATAAAAACGATATATAAAGGTAGTAAAGCGAGTGTGAGGGTGAACAACAAATGACTGACTGGTTTGAAATTAGACAAGGTTTTAGGCAAGGATGCGTTATGTTCTCTTGGCTATTTATTCTAATTACGGATAAGTACCTACGAATGGCCCTCTTCAACGAAGAAGGTGTAGTTGTGCATGTCGGAACAGTGCAGTTGCGCGGGTTAGCGATTGCAGATGATAAGGTTGTTACGGCAGAATCAATCGATGACTTGCAGATAATATAAAGCAGACTTAATACTAGCATAAAGAACATGGGCTTTGAAATTAACGCGAAAAGAACAAAAATGATGGTCTTTAAGGGAAAGGGTGAGAAAACAGTATGGAACATCGTCTTAGACAATGAGAGGGTAGAACAAGTTGATAAGTACGTGTACCTTGGAAGTTTATTAACTACTGACGGAAAGATCGGTGAGAACATAGCCAGGTATATAAACGACGCGACGGTAGGAAGGTTACCAGCAGTGAGGGAACCATTATAAAAGTAAAAATATAACAAATAAAGCTAAAATTGCAATAAAAAAGTACGTGCTAGCACCTAATGTGCTGTACGGTAGCAAGACATGTACCTAATAAGAAAAGGTTAAGAGCAAAGTTAACGCGGTTGACATGCAATTTCTGCCGAATATATGCGGTAAAACTCTAATGTACAGTCAGTAATGAGAGATCTCTTAAAGAATGTGATGTAGAGGTAATACTGTTTGATCAGAGCGGAAGAAATTTGTTGATATGGTTTGGTCATGTTGAGAGAATGAAAGGTTAATGCTGGTTGAAACAAGTATGTTAAGGTAAAGCTTATGGTAGCGTGCACAGAGGCTGACCGCAGAAAGCATGGTGGTATGTCAGTATAGCAAAGTGAAGAGGAAAATAGTTTTAAAAATTTGTGTAAGCGGAATGAGAAACGTACGAAACGTAAGACCTTGAATACTAATGGGCCCGCGTGGAGAGCTTTACATATTGGATGTGATAGCAGTTACAAGTATGGATCTTAATATTGGATTATCAATAAGTTCGCGAATTCTTGTGTAACCAGCGACATTTGTCGGAACAGTCTTGCGGAACAAACGTGTTATTTAGATACGCAAGACGGGAATTCGAGATTGACCTGACTATGTATACCTCCACCATATTCCTCCTCCTGCTTATACATACATATACATGTGGGAGTGAGGGTGGAAAACAAAGCAATTCATATTTAAGACGTATATTTTACGAACAAAACGATTCGTTAATATTACATTGAGAGATCGCGCTTCGTCAAGCGTCGTGATCGGACTGTCGTCCGTCGGCCCCGCAAGGCCGCTCGGGGTCACATCCCCTGAACTCCTACGCTAACCAACCTAGCTTACGTTCTAGTCTATTGTCGCTAATCGCTATCTGATACCTATCCTATAATATATGTCTATATGCGATCTTACACCCGTACCGCGCTATTAGATTATATAATTAAAAAAAAGAGTTACACAACCACCGCAGGGTCCTACTGAGAGCAACTGCCATCTAAAAAATGTCAATAGCCCCGAGTAGAACCACGGTAAATCACGCCTATGGCCACGTCTCACAACCGTGAGATTGGTAGTCACAGGGCACGACGAAATTACAACGACAGGCCGGCGAAACCCTCGTGTGTCTTGAGGACACGAAGCGACCCAAGGATGACAGCTTTCTGCATCCATCTCGCAAGTGGCTTGGCATATTTTTGGCTCGAGGGTATGGCTTTAAGATTACGAACCAGTGATAGTTTCGCACCTCCGAGAGCACCTATCACAAGGACAATTACTAACACCGCATATTTTGGTTACAGTCGTTGCAACTCTCTTTTAAGGTCTTGATACCTCTCATCTTTTTCTTTCTCGTTTGCAGTGATGTTGTATTCGGACGGAGCCAAGAATTCGATCACGAATATGGTTCGTTTCTCGAAGTTTTGGAGAACAATGTCAGGCCTAAAGTGCGCAACGGAGACTGCTGCCCGAAAATCGTAGTTCCAGAAAACTTGGCACTTCTCGTTTCGAAAAATTGACTTTATATCCCTTAGAGCGTTCGGCAGGGCAGGGTCGCGACCAACACCGTAAGAGTGATAAAGATGGTAATAAAGTAATCTTGAGCCCGCATTATGTCTATAGATATACGTCGTTCCTGCGTGGGTCCGATACCCCGATAGTATGTCTTCTAGGTACTCAGCGTGTGCATGACACGCTCTGCACCTATCACTAGAAACTTCTTGACATAAAATGCGGTCACGGTATGCTAAGGTGATAATAACACCGTCCTGGCATGCGAAAATAAAACCCTCTGTACCTGAATTGAGTCCTGACGATTCGAGGAAAGCAACAGTTTGCTCCTTCGACAAGGACTGTTTTTCTACATTTCTGTGAAAGTTTCCGTTCATATGCTTGTCGAGTAGCTGTTGGTGACATTTTCCAACCTCAGCTTTCTTTACTTCGGCTTTTAGACGTGAAGCATCTAGATCGCGTAATGCACTTTCCTCACTTCTGATGTTAAAATGCAGGCCAAGGGTCTCGGCTGCTTGCTCCGCGGGTTTGTAAAGGAACGCTCCTTCGCCAATCATCTCGTGGTTTCTGACCATCTTTAGGAGAGGATCTCTGCCATTCGCAACGATGTAAGCTGTACTTAAAACAATTCGGTTATGCAGAAATTGGAGATTCAGAAGTCCGCGTCCGCCTTGACGGCGTGAAATGTATAATCGCGGAACTGACGAATTGATATGCAAGCTTTTATGCATATGCATGATCTTACGCGTGGTGACATCAAGGGCCTTAAGCTCGTTCTTCGTCCATTGAACCACCCCCAAACGAGTAGAGTAGAACCGGGACGGCAAGCATGTTAGTCGCAGATACCTTGTTCAACGCCGACAGATTGGAAGACCAAATCTGTCGAAGAAGATGCTTGTATCTGCTTCGGAGAGACTCCTTCACTGATGTTACATCCTGAATGCGGCTCCGAGGCACGCCCAGGTATGTATAGGTCCCGCCAGTATTAGGATGTCTAATAACAGTTATATCCACAAGCTCAGGGCCCTTGGGAACGCCAGTAATCTTTCCTTTCTTCAGATGAATTTTGGCACACTTGTCCAAACCAAAGTCCATCCCAATCTCTCCTGTGTAGTTCTTGACGATATTTATAGCAGTTTGAAGTTTGCTTCTACCAGAGCCACAGATCTTCAGGTCATCCATATAAAATACTTGAGTGACCTTATGCTCGCGCTGATTAGTGTCGCTACAGAGGTATTCAGGAGAATTTCGTAGTGCGAGAGATAGAGGCAGAAGTGTGATGCAAAAAAGCAAAGGGCTCATGGTATCACCTTGAAAGACACCCCTCAGGAAGGTGACGTTGTTCGTTGTCAGACGATAATTTCTAGATGAGATAGTAAATCTAGTTTTCCAAAGAGGCATCAATCTCACTATGCATCTCACTATGTGTGGATGTACCTTCAAGCTTTCCAACAGACATATGATAAGTCTATGAGAGGTAGAATCGAAAGCTTTCCAGTAGTCAATCCAGGCCATTGACATGACGCGCTGATGGGCTGCAGCGTCTTCACAGACAGACCTGTCAATTAGCGGGTTCTCTCGGCAGCCTGGTACACCTTTTTTCGAGTCACGTTGTTCGTACATCTCTCGCCATACAGGCTCAATTCGTCGAGCAATCCTGTTGTTTAGGACAGCTGTGAAGATCTTATGCAGTGTATTCAAACAAGATATTGACCGGTAATTCTCTGGGTTGGACAAGTTGCCTTTTTTCGGCAGGAGTATAGTGCGTCCTAACACCAGCCACTGCGGAATGGGCGTCTCCGACTTTAAATATGAGGTGAATATGCGGGCCAAATGTTGGTGTATAGAAGTAAGCTTCTTCCACCAAAAGTTCTTGATACAATCTAGTCCAGCACCGGAAAAGTTCTTCGTGCCTCTAAGTGCTTTTTTCACCTCTTCGGCAGTGACTGATGGGCACTCCTCCTCAGATTTTATGACGCTGTCGCAAAACTCCTTGAAGCGGATAATATTGTCTGTATCTTCTTTCAACTCTAGTGTTTTCGGGATCTTGTACACCTCTCTCCAAAAAGTCTCTACCTCCTTGGGCTTGGGTGGCTTTTTTACAAAAACAGGGGGATCACTGATGAGGCGTGATGGGTCAGCAAGAAACTGTTGATTCTCCCTGATCCATCTCTCCCTCTTCTGTATCCTCTTCCTTGCGTCAGATAACACCCCTATTTTGTCAACAATATGCTGCTTGATTGTCAGCAGCTTTGGCTTGTTCAGTGTGTGATTTAAGGTCCTTAGTTCTTGGGCGAACTTTCGGACCCTTTCCGTGAACGGTCTACCAGATGTTATGTAGTCAATCACACATTGAACACGGGACGCAGTCTGTCTTGCCCATCCAATTTTCTTGTTCAGTTGATGCAAGCGTCTTCTTGTGTTTTGATCCATCATCGATTTCAGCCTTCGATTTGAATCAGCCAAAGCTCTCGCAGCACCATAGACTGAGCAATTGATGGTCCAGTGGTCGGACTCTTGCGAGATATCTCCACGAAGGGAGGCATCCATTTCAGCCAGATCTTGGGGCTTAGGAGGAACTTGCATGTTGATGTTCCTCCTTGTACTGAAATTGCGATCATCTTGCAGGAGGTGCCTGCTTTCTGCGGTTGGACATAATGTCGTTTCATCTTCGTCTGCAGCTTGTTCAAGCAGCGGTTGAGGTAGCGCTCCGCGTACATATCCATTTTTCCGGAGGTAGTCGGCTTGATTTCGCAAAGACTGATGCGAAACGTGTTGAAGTTCTGGGTGTTTCTGGCACCACAGAGTATGCATACGCGCCATAAAGCCTCCGCGAACAGGGATAATACTGGCATCGTAGCAGTCTAGCACGTCATTCTTAAGTTGATCCGTCCACTCAATGTGGGCGTTTCGCCGGTTCGTCGTCGAGTTTCCATCTAAAATATTTTCAGCACCCCGGACTCTAGGATGATCGGCATTGTTTGCCGATCCATTGTCGGGTGCTCTGCGCGTTCGATCGTTTTGAACAGCATCTACAACATTTTGGTGGTTTGTTGGTTTCATTGTTGTTCCCACGAGCAGCTAGGGAAAGGGTTCGTCCATCCTTGTAGAGCCCCGCGTGCAAGGATGAGGCTGATACTCTGAGACGTCGCCCGGTATCCCATAGTCACCGTTAAAGACACCTCACCCAGGTGCCATGCAGCTTTCGGCACCATTCTCACACGTTCGCTTGGGGGTTATTCCTTCGGGACCATCCCTGGACAATTGTCCGCGACTGCTTATTAATTATTGTAACCATATTCAGCAGAAACCCTTGGTACGGGGATCCTCTATCCGCAACCCGAGGACGCGTTCGGTGGCTTTGTCATAAGCCTTTCGGGCTATCGATGGGCCTGTCCAACAGGTTTCTCAAGTTTGCTGGATTGAGATCGGAAACTGAGGGATTTCCTTTTGCCTTTCAAGATGGCGTTATAGACCCCGTAGTTTACCGCGAGCGTATAATGAATGTACCTGTAGGCGATACCAACTGCCGAGCGTGCAAGCAAGCGCCAGAAACACTTGAACATGTTCTCAGTGGATGCTCAAAGAATGCATGCTACGGGTACATAGAGAGACACAATGCAGCTCTAAGAGTGTTATATTACCATCTTCGGCGCGTCTGTGGTGTTGACCTAATGCACGTCTTGTCATACGCAAAGGGGGAACTGTAGTCTGATTTGGAGAATGATCAGGGTAAGATCTAATGGAATTTCTTATTCTCCACCACTCAACGTATCATTGAAACAAAGCGTGATATTGTCCTCCAAGATCTGAAGACGAAGATAATTTGCGTAATTGAATTCTCGGCACCAGCCGGTGGTAATATCACAGCGAAGGGGGAAGAAAAACGGGCGAAATATCAAGCACTTCTTTCCCAGCTAAGCAGACTGTACCCAGGCTACAAAGTCCATCTTGTAGTTCTCATAATCGGCTGCCTTGAAGGTATAGAAGCTTCATTTTTTAGCCAACTCGATAAGATTCCGGCTTGCCAGTGTCAAGCTCAGGCCATCGCGAACAGAATGCAAAAGGCTGTTCTTCTGGGATCACCTTATCTGGTCCGTCAACTCTGTTCCTCATAACATTCTACAAAGAATGGTCGCTCTAAAAAAGTATCCAGAGGCGGAAACTTTAACTCCAATTGTGCCGTCTGCCGCGTAAGGTCATCCGCGGCTAGAGGCTGAATATAGTTACAATAATTAATAAACAGTCGCGGACGATTGTCCAGGATCGTCCCGAATGAAAAACCCCTAAGCGGAGGCGTAATAAATTTGCCAAAAGCTGAATGGTAGCTGGGTGAGGTGTCTTGAACGATGACTCTGGGATACCGGGCGCCCTCTCAGAGTATGCAGCCTTATCCTTGCGTGCAGGGCTCTACACGGATGGACGCACCCCTTCCCTAGCTACTCGTGGGAACAACAATAACACCACCAACCCATCAGAAAGTTGTAGATGCGGTTCACAACGACCGAACGCGCGGAGAAACTGACAATCGGTCGGCAAACAGTGCCGATCACCCTAGAGTTCCGGGTGCTGAAAATAATTTAGATGGCAACACAAAGACAAACCAGCGAAACGTCCACATTGAGTGGACGAATCAACTGAAGGATGACTTTCTAGACTGCTACAATGCCAGCATTATCCCTGCTCACAGAGGATTTATTGCACGTATGCACACTCTCTGGTGCCAGAAACACTCAGAGCTTCAGCACGTTTCGCATCTGTCTTTGCGAAATCGACGTGCCTAACTATTGAAAAGTGGATTTGTATGCGGAGCGCTTCCCCAACCTCTGATTAAACAAGCTGCAGACGAAGATGAGGAAGCGACATTAAGACCAACTGCAGAAAGCAGACACTTTCTGACAGATCATTGTGATTTCAGGAAAAAGAGGAACACTGACATGCAGGTTCTTCCAAAGCCTCGAGATCTGGCTGAAAAGGATGCCTCCCTTCGTGAGGATATCTCAGAGGAGTCCGAGCTCTGGACCATCAATTGTTCAGATTATGGTGCTGTGAGAGCATTGACTGATTCAAATGGAAAGCTAAAACTGCCGATGAATCAAAAGACCAACAGACGCTTAAATCAACTGAACAAGAAGATTGGATGGGCAAGACAGAATGCGTCCCGTGTTTAATGTGTGATTAACTATATGGCATTTGGTAGACTGTTCACGGAAAGGGTTAGAGAGTTTTCCCAAGAACTGAGGATCTTCAATCAAGACACTGAACAAGTCAAAGCTACTGACAATGAAGCAGCATATTGCTGACAAAATACGGGTGTTATCTGACGCGAGGAGAATACAGAAGAGGGAGGGTTGGATCAAGGAGAATCAACAGTTTCTTGTTGACCCATCGCGCCTCTTTATGGATCACCCTGTTTCTGTCAAAAATCCAACCAAGCCCAACGAGGTAGACACTTTTTGGAGAGGTACACTCGATCCTGAAAATACTGGAGTTGAAAGAAGATACTGATAATATCATCCGCTTCAAGGAGTCTTGCGACACTCTGACAACATCTGAGAAGGAATGTCCATCAATCACCGCCAGCGGTGAAAAAAGCACTTAGAGGCACGAAGAATTTTTCCGCTGCAGGACCAGATTGTATCAAGAACTTCTGGTGGAAGAACTTTACTTGTACACACCAACATTTGGCACCAACAAGGCAACTTGTCCAACCCAGACTTACAGGCCAATAACTTGTTTTGAACACACTGTTCGAAAAGTTGAGCCTTTGCGGCGAGAGATTTACGAACAACGTGGCTCGTAAAAAGGTGTAGCAGGCTGTCGAGAGAACCTGCTAATTGACAGGTGCGTCTTTAAAGACGCTGCAGCCAACCAGCGCGTCCTGTCAAAGGCTTGGCTTGACACCCGGAAAGCTTTCGATTCAACCTCTCATAGACACTTCTACCTATATCTATCGTACTACGAAATTCTCCTGGATACCTCTGCGGCGAAACTGATCATCGTGAGCATAAGGTCACTCATGTATTTTAAATGGATGAGATGAAGATCTATGCTTCCGGTAAAAGCAAACTTCATAGTGCTTTAAATATCGCCAAGAAGTACACTGGGGAGATTGGTATGGACTTTGGATTAGACTTGTGGATATAAGTGTTATTAGACATCTTGACACTGGAGAGACCTATACATACCTGGACGTGCCTGAAAGCCGCATTCAGGTCGTAAAATCAGCGAAGGAGTCTCTTTAAAGCAGACATAAGCATCTTCTTCGACAGATTTGGTTTTCAAATCTGTCGGCGTTGAACAAGGTATCTACGACTCATTTGCTTACCGTCCCGATTCTACTCTACTCCTTTGGGATGGTTCAATGGAAGAAGAACGAGCTTACGACCCTTGATATCGCCATAAGTGAGATCATGCATATGCATAAAAGCTTGCATATCAATTCGTCCGTTCCGCGATTATACATCTCACGCCGTCAAGACGGATGCCGACTTCTGAATCTCCAATGTCTTCATAACCGAATTGTTCTAAGCACAGCTTATATCATTGTGAATGGCAGAGATCCTCTCCTAAAAGTGATCAGGGACCACGAGATGATTGGCAAAGGAGCGTTTCTTCACAAAGCCACGGAGCAAGCGGCAGAAACCCTTGGCCTGGATTTTATCTTTCAGAAGTGAGGAATGTGCATTACTCGATCTAGATGCTTCACTTCTAAAAGCCGAAGTAAAAAAAACAGAGGTTGAAAAATTTTACCAACAGCTACTCGACAAGAAAATGCACGAGAACTTCCACAGAAATGTGGAAGAACAGTCCTTGTCAAAGGAGCAAACTTTTGCTTTCCTCAGATCATCAGGTCTCAATTAAGGTACAGAGGGTTTCATTTTTGCATGTCAGGACGGTGTCATTTCCACCTTAGTATACCGTGACTACATTTTATGTCAAGAAATTCCCAACGATAAGTGGAGAGCGTGTCATGCACACGCTGAGTACTTAGGACGCATACTATCTCGGTGTCCCACCCACGCGAGAACGACGTATATCCACAGACATAATACGGCCCTAAGAGTACTTTATTACAATCTTTGTCGCTCTTACAGTGTTGCCTGCGACCCTGCCCTGCCGAACGCTCCGAGGGAGATAGAGTCAATTGTTCAAAACGAGAAGTGCCTAATTTTATGGAACTACGATTTTCGGACAACAAGTCCCCATTGCATACTCGAGGCCTGCCGTCGTTCTCCAAGACTTCGAGAAACGAACTATATTCGTGATCGAATTCTCGGCTCCATCTGAATAAAACATTACTGCAAAGGAGGAAGAAAAGTAGGAGAGGTATCAAGACTTTAAAAGAGAGCTGCAACGACTGTACCCAAAACATTCGGTATAAGTAATTGTCTTTGTGATATGTGCTCTCGGAGGTGCGAAACTATCACTGGTTCGTAACTTTAAAGCCATACCTGTATGCCCGAAATATGTCAAGGCACTTGCGAGATGGATACAGAAAGCTGTCATCCTTGGGTCACTTCGTGTCTTCAAGACATCCATCTTACGGTCGTGAGACGTAGCCATAAGTGTGATTTACCGCGGTTCTACTGGGAGCCGGTGTTATTTTTAGATGGCAGTTGCTCCCAGTGTGACGTAAATGTTTATTTTGATAACAAAGTGTAATAAAAAAATTAATTTCATCAACTGCCATTATCTCAACAATTAAAATAAATATTTTCTACGCCTTTGGGCAGTTATAACTTGTTGCACCCGTATTTATTTATTTTCAGGCTTCTGGAAGAGTGACTGAATTGGGACTAAATGGAAGAGACTGAATGGAGGACCACTCCATTCACAGAAAATGTTAAGAAATTCGCCTGTTTTCGCCTCGTTTCTACTGATTTTTCAACAAAATGTTACATATCAAAGTTCACTGTCGTGAAATTGACGCTGTTGACGGTGTTTTTGTACCTTCACGCAATTGTAACTTCATTTATAATTAATGAATGACGGTGTCATGAATAGAGAATTTCTTCGGAATAAAATTATCTTTACAGTGAAATTTGTTACGTTGTTTAGCGATTTTTTTCCCTGACTGATTCAAACTTTTGTAGAGAGGTCAATATTTTGAAAACCTATAGTAGGTATCAGCAGAGCACTGGACAGCAGCAGTTTAGAAGGCGGCTTTATTAAGCACCTGTCGCATTGTAGAAAACTTCCTAGACTATCAGAAAATAAGCGACTAAAAGCCTGTGGAGTGGCAGACGGTAGCTCTAAGAAGGCATGCAAAGGCGAATAATGTCACCTTCAAAGCTGATGGCCGCTGTGTAAGGATAATAGTGGTAAAATATGAACTCCAAACTAGACCACGCTCCCAATTTTGTACCTGGTACAACATCATCGCAAGAGATTTCAAACATCATATTAAATTAATTCATAACATCCTCATATCATCAGGCACTTGAATTCATCCGTGACTGATTATGAAAGACCGAGTTTCCTCGAGAACAATATTGAGAAAAAAAAATCCACAATGGTAGGTGAGCCAGTAACTCTGGAAATTTTTCTACGTACTCCTACCGAGGTTCTGCTGATTCGGATCCCACCTTAAGCTGTAGGTCCGCCCATCATGCCCTTAGCTGAAGCCATCTCCGTGGATCGTGGGATAAAAAGACAGGTTTTGTCTGATATGTCCACGTAGACATACTGCTCTTATCAGATCACTGCATTGCATTAGAAAAATGAGACTGCGACTGATGATATAAACCGGGACAGCCCCATACGGACTATTAAGCAAAATCGAATTTTAACAAAATGCCTTCGACATATTGGACTGCAACCATCTTAAGTCTGAAAGAAAAATGAACTTCCTTATTTTTGTATACACAATGGAAAATCAGGTTGGATGTGGATGTCAGAAAAGTAAGAAGCAGATTGAGTTGATTGACTCAATATAAGAAAGGAAATAAGACCAGAATGCTGATACACCATGCTACTAAAATTATCCACCCTCGGTACATCGAGACATTGACACCAGCAATATTGTATGAGATTAGAGACTCCCAACGGCAGAGACTTGATGTTCTTACTGCTAAACTGCGTCGGTACAAGAGAAGTAGTGCAAGAAGGGAGCAAAATCGAACATTTCAGGCAGATGAAAGAAGGTTCTAGCGTGAACTGGGTGTAAAGCAAAATAACCAGCAAGACACCGAAGTTCTCGATTGGAAGACATGACTAACTACTTACTGGCCGGATGTTTGGAGAAAAATGAATAGAAGCAATTTAGGTGCTGCATGGCTCCAACTAGAGAAAGAAAGAGCAAGCAACATTCCTGAAAAGGAGCTCACTAACATCACAGATTCAAAGGTTTCAGCGGTTTTGAAAAGGGCAAGAAACTGGAAAGCTCCAGGTCCGGACATGGTGCGCAATTTTTGGTACAAGTACCTAACGACTGTGAATTTCGCGTTGGCAAGTCGTTTGCAGAAAATCATCGAAAACCCAGATCTGATGCCAGGTTTTATGCTCAAAGGTAGTGTGTATATGTTGCCTGAATTTCGACCGATAGCCTGCCTTCCAACAATTTATAAATGTCTTACAGGTATATTCTGACGACGAATGCGACGAGAATGGCATCCTTAAACGAGAACAAAAGGATGTTTTAAACACTCGCGGGGCAATAAAGATCTAGTCACCATAGACGCCGTTGTTGTAACACAAGCACGTAAACATCCAAGAAACTTATGCATGGCATACATTGACTACAAGCCAAATCTGCCCACGCATTATCGACTTTCTAAGTCGTGCGATGATGTTTTGGGGTACAAGAATCAAGTATTTTGATCATGGGCGACCAAGGATAACTAGATCAATACGCATTGCGACGGATATCTTTCAAGGATACTCCTTCAGTGCTTTATAGTTATGTTTAGAGTTGAACACATTGATCAAAACACTAAATAGCATGTCTCATGGGTTCAGAATACATGATAATGAGGATGGTCATCAACTTACCCACCTTCTTTCATGGATGACCTGCTGAAGCTATACGCTAGTTCAAACCAGGAACTGCAGCAAGCGATCGATGCAACGAAGCAGTTTTCCAATAATATCCACATGAAGTTCGGACTAGATAAATGCAGAACAGTGCATTTAATCAGAAGAGAATTAGGGACCACAGAGCTAGATAACGAGAACGAGAATGAGATCGAGGCAATGGCTGAGGGTGAGTCATATCAATATCTGGGTTATCTTGAATCTAAGGGTATTCAGCATACGATAGTTACGAAAAGCTTAATGACTGCCTTCAATACAAAACTCAGATTGGTTCTGAAGAGTTCTCTCAACTCGGCAAACAAGATCAGGGCGATCAACACCTATGCCATCCCTGTCCTCAAGAACTCCTTTAGGCTCATCAAATGGTCGAACACCAACCTTGAAAGATTAAACAGAACCATCCGCGTCAAAATGACGAAGCACCGAATGCACTATTCTAATGCGGCGATTGAAAGAGTAGTTTTACCATGTGTAGTGAATTGGACAATAGTTCACTGTTTTATGAATTTTGAATTTGTATTCTTGATTTTATTTCATCGTGTTCCTTTTACATTTATATTTCATCGGTTTGTCCTATATTTTAATTTCTTACTTCATGACATCAAACTTTATGTCTTAGGCGGTCTTATCGTTTTCGTGCTCTCTCTGTCTTACCCAAAGTCTTGTTGTTCGGTCACCGAATTTTCTTCTCTCGTTTCGTCAGTCCGCGTTCGCCAAGCCACAAGTTCTGTCCATTTTATTTGTAAAGTTTCAATTTGTTATGAATAAAGACCGCGCTTTCCGGCATCATATTTTTTTAATTGAAAGTGCTGTGTTTTTTAATGACTTAACCTAAGCATGCATGTCTTCCTACCAGAATTGTTCAGTCTCGTTTTTCAGTGTTCAAAACGTTGGTCCTTCGAGCCGGATTTTTCAATTCATTGAGTCAACTCTTGTGTGAGGACTATTCTCACAAATTCTGGTAGAGCTTGTTAGACTCAAACCAACTTATAGTAGCTTGTGACTTTTTGACTGAATGTGCAATGTGCAGCATCAGTGCATTGTGACTTAGACGATTCTTTTAATTGTGACCATTTTGTGACTGTTATACTGGTGAGGTGCTTTCATAAATTTTTCAATTTATGATAGAGCATTAATGAGTGTCTGTGACTAAGTGACTTCTGAATTGGGTTCATTTTCTCGATTCCGGAAGGATTTTCTCCATTTTCTGTGAAGGTATAAAGACAGGTGTCCATGGATTTCGTAACCTTTACACGGGTTCGATAGATCGGTGAGCATTGAGTTGTCAATAACACCCAGATTTTTGTTTATAATTCAGCGTCTGGTAAGTCGACAACGTTCAACCTTTATTATCATCGATTCGAATCGATAAACTGAACATTATGTCAGGAGTGTCATTTTAATTAAGTTTACCAATAACACTCTGACTTTCAGACTTTATTCAATTTCATTGAGATTTCTCCGACTTTCGATGTGGTGCAATAAATTCCAAGAATTAAATATTGCAAATGACTTCTGAACATTAATTCAAAGCATTTGGACTTTTTGAACTTGTTGACAATTTGAGTTTGAATCATAATTCTTTTATTGGCGAACTGCTTTACCTGATAAAAACCATTTTTATTCGGTTTATTTTTAAAGATTGTATTCGAGGACTCTTATTTTAACATGTGTCGATTCACTGTTGTTTACTATGTCTATTTCGAGTTACTTTTTGGAGCAAACCGAGCTTTTCTCTCGGATCCAAACTGCTTTTGAAAATACTCAAAAATTAAAACAGATCACTAAAAGAACTTTGGTCTCAAGACTAGAGTCCTTGGAGAAAAATTGGACGCGTTTTCAGGCTCAACATTGGGAGTTAGTGAAGGTTCGCGAACAGAATGCCACGAACATTTATTTCACTAGTAATTTTTATGCAACCACCGAAGAAGCATACCTAGTCGTGAAGGGAGCCTTTATGGACGAACTGGAAAAACTCTCTAATGACCTGGCTTCTACGTTGATGAATGATTCAGCCCCACAAATTGCTGGATTATCTTATCGATCAATGCCAAAGATTGAATTGCCTAAATTCTCTGGAAATTATACGGAGTGGGCAAATTTCAAGGATTTGTTTACATCTTTGGTTCATTCAAATCCTGGAGTCTCGTTAGTGGAGAAGCTTCATCACTTAAAATCTAGTCTAACGGGTGAAGCAGCTCAACTACTTCATCGAATTCCGATAACTCAATAGAAATTAGATAGTCAGTCTCGCCGCGACTGGGAAACTTCTCTTGTGAATTCCACGAATTCTCCAACGTTTGACCAATTGAAAACTTTCTTAAAAACCAGGATTCGGACCCTAGAAGTTTTAGATTCTACGTAAAATCAGTCTAATCAGTCCTCGTCTCAGCAATATTCAAAGTCTCAATTTCAAAAGAAAAGGTTTGGAAAGTCCACAAAGTCGTCGAATTCTACAACAGCCAACGTCAACGCAATTACAGAGCAGCCAATAAAGGAACAACCATCTAAAGAACAGCTTACGAAGAAGCCATTTCAGGAAAGGAAATGCTTTTTATGTCGTGAATTGCATTATCTAATGCCGTGTCCATAGTTTCAAAGTCAGGCTTTAGCACAAAAGATAGAATTCATTTGTCAAAGAAAATTGTGTACCAATTATTTAGGATCTCATTCATTTCAGAATTGTTCTTCAAAGAATTTGTGTCAGATTTGTCAGGCGAAACATCATACGGTGCATCATGATCCATCTTCAAGCTCAGGACAGTCTTCTTCGATAATTCCAACTATATCTCCAACGCCTCATCAAGCACAATCTACTCATGCGGTTTCTGTGATGCAGATTTCTCAGAATAAAATACCATTGGTTCTTCTGACAACAGCAATGGTCAATGTGACTACATCAGTTGGTCATACAAAGTTTGTTCGAGCATTTATCGATCAAGGCTCAGAGGTGTCCATAATCTCTGAGTCTCTTGCTCAAAGTCTTCGGCTTCCTCGTACCAGAGGACCTGCTGTTCTCTTAGGAGTGGGGGAAAGTAAGTCGGGAACATCGCGTCGATCAGTCAACGTCGTTGTCTCACCAAGGTTTGAGTCGAGCTTCAAACTTCAACTCCGGGCTCTAGTTCTTCCGAAGTTGATTTCTAAACGCCCAGAGCATCAAATTAGTCTTAAGGAATGACCTCATCTTACTGGACTTCAATTAGCAGATCCGAAATTTAGTGGAAGTGCTTCGATCGATCTAATTTTAGGAGTAGGTGTTTATTCAATATTAATTAAACAAGGGCTTCGAAAGGGTCACCCGGGCTCTCCTGTAGCTCAGAATACTGTTTTCGGGTGGATTCTCTGTGGACCTACAGGGAATAACTCATAATTGGATTCATCCACAGTTAATATGTTCCATTGCTCCAAGAGCGACGAACTTTTCTTTGACCTTCAAAAATTTTGGGAGGATTCAGAAGTCGTGCATCCTAAGTCTTTCCGAACAACCGAGGAAGAAGAGTGTGAAAAACATTTCGAAAAGACTCACTATAGGAATAAAAATTGGAGATACGTCGTGCGTCTTCCAATCAAGGGTGACGTCACATTGTTAGGAGATTCTTATTCTCCAGCTCTTCGCATGTTACATCATATGGAAGAGCGGTTCAAGCGAGTTGTTCATCTTCACGAAGCGTATTCCAAATTCATGGAAGAATACAATCAACTTCAGCATATGAAGTCCGTCAACATCACTGCAGATCCAAGGAGCATCTCACGGTCATTTTTCCTTCCGCATCATGGAGTTTGACGTGAAGCTAGTTCAACCACGAAACTACGAGTGGTTTTTAATGGGTCTCGGCGATCAAGTCGAGGAACTTCATTGAACGAGTGTCTTCATGCAGGGCCAAAACTGCAGTTGAATATTTCAGACGTCTTGCTGCAGTAGCGTCTTTTTTTACGAGGGCTGGTGGATAATGTTCAAAAACACACCGTGAAGGGTCCGCACTCCTCAGTAGTGCGGGGATCTTAGTCGCATCGCTACAATGACCCTGACATATATAATATTCAATTATACCTCGGGTATAATTATACATTGTACAAAATCAACTTTGTCATTATAATAATGTCACCAAGAGACCCACTAAAAACCACCACCCGTTCTCCTTGGCAGAAATCCTCCCGGAACCGCCTTCGCATTACTTCAGGGGGTGCCATTACTTTGCCTACTAGGGCTTCCTCTGGTCTTCCTTCTTTAGTCTCTTATTCCAACCAGGATGTACGCATCGTCCTCATCATGTGCGGTGGTTCCGCCCATCGGGCTCGTCGGCTTTCGACATCCTGGTTGGGGGTCATCGGTTGGGCTGCCTCTCATTTCCGCTGGTTTCTTCCATCAGGAATGCGCATCGTCCTTAGCAGCACGACAATGTCGTGCAACGGGCTCGTATGCCTTCGAACATCCTGGTCGGGCATGGTTGTCTCTGATTATCGTTTTTTGATACTTCCGTTTGTTTTTATAGTCCAAGGTTGTTACCTTTGCTATTTCGTCTGCTTCAGATAAATTTCTTTTTTCCATCTTCTTCTGACGTAGATCGTTCTCGACAAAAGAAGCTACGTTTTCCCAAAAATTCTCGGATTCCAGCATTTTTTCTATGAGGTTTTCTGTAGAAAAGTGTCCTATTCTTAGCATTAGTCTGCTTCTATTTTCGACCCACCTCTCACACTCAAAGAACGTGTGGGATGCATCGTCCTTAATCAATCAGCAGTACTTGCAGTTTGGGCTCGATCAGATCATCGTTCACGAAGATGATCAGAATCTCCAACTTATTCTGTGGCGCGAAAGTCAAAATGAACCAGTTCAAGTATCTCGACTCAGCACTGTCACATATGGTCTGACTTGTGCTCCATTGCTGGCTCTTCGCACCGTTCAGCAGCTTGGTCTTGATGAAGGGGATCGATTTCCCTTGGCTGCTGAAGTGATACAAAATGGCATCTATGTCGATGATGTCTCATCAGGAGCGGATAATTTAGAATATGCTATTGAATTACACAAACAATTACGTAGTCTCTTCACGGCGGGCGGCTTACTGCTCAAAAAGTGGAATTCAAACAGTCATAAGCTTATGCAACGCATTCAGAAGATCTGCATGCGTTGTCTCCAGATATATCTTGGCAATCAGAAACATCGGTTTCGATGCTTGGGTTAACTTGGCAACCCAGCACCGATTGTTTTATTTTCCAGGTTGATCTTAGGCCTATTAAAAGTGTCATCACTAAGCGCCTTGTCGTCAGCCAGTCAGCACAATTATTTGATCCTCTAGGATGGTTAGCACCTATTATCATCGTCGCAAAGATCTTTATTCAGGAACTCTGGAAACTTAATTTATCCTGGGATGATCCTTTGCCTGAAGGAGTTCGTCATCGTTGGATAAAATATTATGAAGATCTTCCTCGTCTCTCCGTAGTCAGGATACCTCGGTGGATAGGATTTCGTTTGTCGATGTGCTTTTTCGAGCTTCATGGCTTCGCTGACGCTTTTGAAAAAGCATATGGTGCTGTCGTTTATTTAAAAACAATATTGCCTAACGGAAATTGTTTTATTAGACTTATAACGTCAAAAACGAAGGTCGCTCCTGTTCAAACTGTTCCACTTCCTCGTCTTGAGCTATGTGCTTCAGTCCTGTTAGCTCGTCTCGTCGCTCACCTTCAGAACCAACTTCAGTTTGATGCTACTTTACATTTATGGTCTGATTCAATGAACACACTTCATTGGATTTCAGCTGTGCCAACAAAATGGATGACATACGTCGCGAATCGGGCCTCGGAAATCCAAACGACCGTTCCTTCAGCAATTTGGCATCATGTTCCGGGTGCAGACAATCCAGCTGACTGTGCTCCTCGCGGTTTATCTGCTTCAGAATTTTCACAGTTTTCACTCTGGTGGAATGGTCCACCGTGGCTTAAAAAACAAGAAGAGTGGCCATCATCTCTACTCGGTCCTCCAGAGAACACAGTGACCAAGGAAGAACGTCAAGTTACGGTCAACTACTTGGTGTCTTAGATTCAGAGACGCCTTGAAATGTCGTTCTATCGTCTCTCCGAGATTAATTGCATCAGACCTTCGAACGGCTCGTTTTTTGGATACAGCAAGAACAAAATCGCTATTTCTCTAATGAAATCATCGCTTTGAAAATAAAATACAGATTTCTAAGAGTAGAACTCTAATAAAGTTGACTCCGTTTTTTGATAGTCAACTTCTTCGTTTAGGAGGTCACTTAAAGCATTCTATTCTAACCTATGATGAGAAGCATCCGTTGATTCTACCTACGGAGTCGATTCTTACAACTCTCATCATCCGTGATAGTCATCTTCGCTGCCTACATGGGGGTGCCCAACTTACCATTGGAACGTTACGACAATCTTATTGGATTCTTCGAGGCCCCATTTGGTACGAGCATTGATTCATCGGTATATTCCATGCGTCAGAAATAGAGGTAATACTCTGCAGCAGCTGATGGGTGATCTCTCTTCCATCCGCATAACTCCACCTGAACGAGCATTCATCAACGCTGGAGTAGACTATGCTAGACCCATCAATGTTCGCACCTCCAAAGGACGAGGTCACCATTCCCACAAAGCCTGGATTTGCATTTTCGTATGTTGTGCCTCACACTCAGTTCACCTCGAGTTGGTTTCCGATTACACTGCAGAAGCCTTCATAGCTGCTTATATTCGCTTCACCGTCAATTAAAGGAAATGTTTTCTGAAGCATCAGCAGAGTTCGCTTCCGTCGCTAAATATCTTACTTCGCATGGTAACCAGTGGAGATTCAATCCTCCTGTAGCACCTCACTTCGGAGGTTTGTGGGAAGCTGCAGTTAAATCGACGAAATTCCATCTCTGCCGACTCATTGGAGAAGCTAAATTGACGTTTGAAGAAATGACGACTATGTTAACACAAATTGAGGCTTGTCTTAATTCTAGGCCTCTCAGAGCTCAGTCAGATGATCCAACGGAAATTTCTGCTCTTACCCCAGGAAATTTTCTGATTAAAGGTCCGCTGAATGCAGTTCCAGAACCATCGCTTGCGGATATTCTTCCGAATCGATTGACTCGCTGGCAGCTGATCCAGCAAATTCGTGATCATTTTTGGAAGAGCTTGTCAGCTGAGTATTTAAAGGAACTTCAACCTCGATCCAAGTAGACTACTTCATCGCCATCCATCGGTCGGGTTCTACAGCTTCAGCTGGAAAGGAGGGCCTTGTTCGGGTTGCCACTCTTAAGACAAAGGCTAGCACACTTGATCGACTAATCGTTAAATTGTGTCTTCTTCCACCTTCATCTTAAGTGCAGTCATCGTGAGTCTATTTCGTCTGAGACGAAAAGCGCGCGGAATGTTGTGTATTGGACAATAGTTCACTGTTTTATCAATTTTGAATTTGTGTTCTTGATTTTATGTTATCGTGTTCCTTTTACATTTATATTTCTTCGATTTGTCCCATATTTGATTTTCTTATTGCATGACATCAAACTTTATGTCTAAGCTGGTCTTATCGTTTTCGTGCTCTCTCTGTCTTACCCATAGTCTTGTTGCTCGGTCTCAGAATTTTCTTCTTTCATTTTGTCAGTCCGCGTTCGCCAACCAACAAGTTCTGTCCATTTTTTTTGTAAAGTTTCAATTTGTTATCAATAAAGACCGCGCTTCCCGGCGTCATCTTTTGTTAATTGAAAGTGCTGTGTTTTTTAATGACTTGACCTAAGCATGCATGTCTTCCTACCAGAATTGTTCAGTCTCGTTTTTCTGTGTTCAAAACACCATGACATAGAGGGGGTAGATGCATTGTAGATGTCAAGAAACTGTGTAAGTCACAAGTTATACAGTTGTGAGACTATTTTAACAGCAAGCGAGATGTTTCGCTTCACAACACCATCTGTAAAGCGGATCTGTAAAGCGGCCTTGAATATCAGGGCACAAACCACAGAGGAATTAGAGAAGGAATGGAAACAAAAAGCCATCCACGGCGAGCACCCTAAAACGTTAGCTAAACATGAAAAAAATCGTATGAAGATTATATTATAATCATGCAATCAAACGTAATCTTTGGAAAAAATGTTGGAATATTTAAAAATTACAGAAACCCTTTCTTTCATCCTGTTAAAAAAAAAGGTTAAGTAAAATTTGCCAAATTTGAATATTAGGTTATACTTATGCATGTCGCGATGATAAAACAAAGCTGTATGTGGATATTGATAGCCAAACATTGATGTATGTGATATAACATACAGCTTTGTGTCACTGAGAAATTATATAACTGACGAATTACGACTAGTTGTTATGAAATTAGGATAACAAATTTGGAATTATTACAGAATTTCAGTTTTTAAAGCTTCCTGTAAGATCGTTGAAATGGCGCATAATGCACTGCTGTAAAGCACGCTTTTATGTTTATTTTAAAAATTTAATTAGATTTTGATGATGAAAAATCATCTTGTGATCTAATCCTTTCATTACCAATATTAACTTCTTTACTCTATCTGTTAACCTGTCCATGGACTTTAAAAAGTAAATAATTGTTTATAACTCTATAAATTACTTGCAAATTTTCCCCTTGTGTAAATTTTTCGTAATTAAATACCATTTCAACAATAAATAAAAAACATTTTACAAGAGGAAGGTTAGAGGTGGTGTTTTTTGTTTTGATTCCTACTTTTGCTAATGAAAGGTCATGGCCCCAAAGTAAAGTTGTGAAATTCCTAGGACCCAATATTTGGCCAGTATGGAGAAAAATGGCTTTGAAGAAAATTGAGACCAGCTTATGGACTGGAAAAAACCGTCTCCCAAGTGTCTGAGTAGCTATGCGGTAGTGAGTCCGGTGTCAGCGCAGAAGCCGCAGGCTCGATTCTCGCCGTCTGCATTTATTTTTTAATTTATTTTTGTTTTATAATTATTTAAATGCTTATACATTCGATTTCCTCGTAAAATTGTTGTCACTTACGCGATAATAAACATTTAATGTTCATGAGAAAAGCACTTAAAGAAAAACAATGCACATGAAGGATTTAAGGTTTGTTGGTAAAAAAGTCACTGAGTCAGGATTATTATTTGTTGAGCACCAAAAAAATAATTTATTTTAAAAAGAATCAAAGTTTTTGCCTTCTAGCAAAGGCTACATAAAGCTCACGCAATTAATTTAAAGAAAACGAGTAAGGGGTACCGACCCGAACTTGGTAACGTTCGACACTGACCCTGACCACCTCAATCCGGCCGGTGAGGAGAGAAGATAAAAGGGTAGAAACGGCAAGGTAGACCTATGCGACCGCAAGAAAGAGAAAATAACACTCATGCAGCACCGTCATGCGATGCAAACACAATAGAGAATACCGACATGAATTATCCGGAACATTCGTGCTTTTTTTCAATGAAAAATCCAATGAATATTTTAAAATGAGAATATGAGCGAACATTTTATTTTTGATAGTTTCATTCGTTCCATGGGCCGTTTCTTCGTCTACCTGAAAAACACGATCAACAGTGAGGAGCACACGAAAAAGAGAAATTAGTGAAGGCGCCTTTGCCATTGTACGAAAAAAGTAGTTGTTTGCTTGACGTGACAGTGTAAAGGAGTATTTCGAAAAGTTTCCAGAAGTGCTTATTAATTCTAATATTTTTGTGTTTTAAATAACACAATAATGTCAACGGAAAATTCTCAAAGTGTTCCTGGTCCTTCGATACGCGTGGTTTGCTGAGAAAGTTTATGATGATCGAGAAATTTTTTTGAACGTAAATAAGGTGTGCTTTCCAATGGGAGATTGCAGAAAAACCTGCTCATTTGCCAAATCTTCCTTCATTCGATGTACAAGATGTAGCATTTCTTTCTGCTTTGTCTGCTTTTACGACAATTATCATGCTGGCTCTTGTGACTGATTGTGAATTCTAGTTTTTTTTTTCTACGATATTTTTCTTATTGAGATTAGCGAAATTTTATTCGAAATAAAAATATATTTTTTTTAATTTCGCTTATATTCTCATTTTAAAATATTCATCTACATGATCAAAATTTCATGTCTTATTTAAAATATAATTGCTTAAAATATATTCTTATTCTATATTTTCTTCGTCAATTTCAAGTAAATGATTAGATTGATAAAAATTACCTTTTTATTTGAAAAAAACTCTGAAAATGTGACTTTTTGATTAAAAAAAGCACATTAAACGTTTATTCTCGCCTAGTCGACACAAATTTTACGAGGAAATTGAATATATAAACATTTGAATAATTATAAAACAAAAATAAAATAAAAAACAAATGCAGGCGGCGAGAATCGTGCCCGTTGGCATCTGCGCGCACACCGGACGCTCTACCGCGGAGTTACTCGGCAACTTGGAAAACGGCTTTTTCATGTCAATAAGCTGGCCTCAATTTTCTTTAAAGCCGTTTTTCTTAAAATTTGCCAAATATGGGATCCTAGGAATTTCACAAATTTACTTTGGGGCCATGACCTTTCTTTACAAGAAGTATAAATCAAAAGAAACAACACCACCTCTAACCTTCCCCTTGTTAGTGAAAAATAATTTTTCTGTACAACAAGCTGATATACTGAATTGTTTGTTTAAATACATTTTTTTTTTTTAATTTAAGATGTTTATTATGTAAATTTTCTATATTCTGTGAGTACCCCTGCATGGATTTAAGACGTTTTGTAATAATTGGCAGATGCTCCTGAGGAATAAAAGAAAAATAAATCGCGTGCGTCCTAAACTATGACCCAAGACAGATTTA
>CAKNXH010054041.1:37036-54065 GCA_932178445.1 Andricus quercusramuli
GAGAGAGATGGAGAAGGAGAGAGAGATGGAAAAGGAGAGAGAGAGAGAGAGAGAGATGGGCAAAGAGAGACTGAAGGGCTCCTGTCTGTGGGTGAAGAAAAGCGAGCCTCCGGTCTGTGCCATAAGACACAACGTGTAGCGTTACACTATGCAGTCGTGGTTTCATTCGAATCAGGCGCGACTCCCCATATCGAGGTCTAAGATGTTTACACATCAAAATCAAAATTTCTCTGTTTGCCATACTCTGCGTTAAATAAAAATACAATAAACACTGAACTAAGCATTGCGTTTAAAACGTCTCTCAACAATTTAATTATCTTTAATGCAATTTTTTTCAATTGTAACTCAGATGAAAACTTTAATTTTTACTTTAAAACTATTGAAAAAGTCAATTAAATTAAAAAATTATATTGAATTTTTTACTTATTTTTTTTTCAAGGCTTTTTTAAAATTTTAACTTTTTTTAACAGTAAATTCCATTTCTGGAACATTGTGCGTCGCCCTGCTCTCTACTAAGTTGCAAACATAATTGAAAATTTTTGAAAATCGAAAATGGCTAGTACTGAAAACTTGCTACGTGTTTTACAAATAAAAAGTCTCTAATTACTTTTAAAAATGAGAAATGGTCCTACGGCGTCGCAGTGACGTCAAAAATGTTTAGTATTTGCTTTGAAACAAGTTTCCTATGGATAGAAAATTATGATAATTTTTTTTAATTGCAGTTTTTGTTATTAAAAACTAATAAAAATATATAAAATGAAATGAAAAAGTAAAAATTAAATTTTCAATATGTAGTTACATTTGGTTAAAACTTTGTTATCCTTTAATTTTTATATAGGGCATGTCTTTAGTTGCACTGGATAAATAAGTCTAAGAAATTTTTTTGAGATTTAAAAAAATTATAGCTTCCTTCTCCCGTGCTGAAAATTTTCTATTTTAATAAAAGCTACCCAAATATTTAAAAATGTAATTTTTGCTAATAAAAAATCTAATTTAAACAAAAGTTATATTTATTCAATTTTTATTTTCATTTAATACGAAAAGTGCACATAAAAAATACAATTACCATAATTTTTGTACCCATAGGGACATTTTTTTCATTCCTAAAATTCAAAATTTTTCATCTCATCGCGACACCGTAGGGCTATATTTTATTTTAGAAAGTCATTCGGGACTTTTATTTGTGACCAGCGTAGCAAATTTTAGACATTAGCAATTTTCGATTTTCAAACATTTTGAATTTTCGGTCCACCCTATTAGTCTCTGATTTTTTCATGTAGTCCGGTCACTTTGAGCGTGAATATTTCGGAGACACAAAATGGTAAGAAAAAATTAAAAACTACATGTAAATTTGTCTTTATTTCTGCATCGATGACACGTTATTGTGATGACGGTTATTGTGCAAAAATCTCGTGAGAAGCTGTCATCGTTTATGTTCCGAAAGACACCGAAACAATGCGCTTCGAGTACATAGGTTAACTTTGAGAAACTCGTGTATTGTTAAAGCCTTGAAAATTTCGAAAAAAATTTTCAATACTTCTTCAAAGTCTTAAGAATTTATATGTGTTTCAAAAAATAAAATATTTTCAAAAAAATAACTTTAAAGTACTTTACAAGAAAAAAAAATATCTTCAGTACTACTGCACCTACGATGAAGAACAAAATTTGAAAAAAATATATTAATTTTCTGTTAGTTCAGTCATATAAAATGGTTCGATCAATAATGACGCAATCGAGGTGTCTGCTTCATGAAAGTATAGCCATATATTCAAAGGGCCGCGTGGACTTTGAAAAACAGTAGCACGCAACTTCTGGTTCCTTAGTTCATGACTGTACAGCGCGCAGATAATACATCTGCACCCTGCCCTACTGGTACTGTTCTTCTTCGTTATTCATAATATGTCCCTGAAGGTTTACATGACTTCCATTTCCTACAGCACTTCCTTCTACACGTTTTATAAAATCTTAGACTTACTATTTACAGTTATTTACACCTATTTACAGAGAATCTTATATCTAAAGCCTTAATTCTATTTTTTACGATAGCGCAATTTGTGACGTGTTAGCGAGCGAGTGAGCGAGAGAGTTGTAACGCAAACGCATCTTAATTTACTTATACTATTACATAACCATTACTGACAAATCTTTACGCTTCTAATTCAAGCGACTTCCGTTTCCTTTTTCTTTCACTTCTCTTGTACCTCCATTTTGCCTTTTTTTCATCCATTCTTTAATTCTTTTTCATTTGCTCACCTAGCACCCTCTAACTCCTTCATCCACTCTTCCCCCAAACTATCCTCCCCTAGAATCTTTACCACATTCTCTTGCCAGCTTCTTTTATCTTCCATTCCTCTCCTACATCCTTCCCATACATGCTCCCATGTTTCCTCTTCCCATTCACAGATTCTGCACTTCCTGCTATCTTTCTTTTCCCAATACATACATGCCCTTACCTCGTTTCCCAATCTAAATTTTGCTATTCTGGTCCATCTTTTCTCTCCCCATCCCTTTTCTAAATACTTTGGTACTCCTTTTTTTTATCATCTTATACCATACATTATATTTTGATTCCTCAATCATCCCCCATCCTTCTATTAATTGTCTTTCTCTCTCCCTTTTTTCCACTTCTTCATAGTTGACTCCAGTCCCGTCTTCTATATCTCTAGCCTTAAAGAACTCCCTCCTTTCTTCCTCCCATCTCGTTAATTCCATAGCCATAGCTTCGTCTCAAAAATCCATGCCCTCTTTCCCGCTCTAGTACTCAATTTATCCCTTTGCGCTTCTTCTCTCACCATATATCTCTGCTCCATAACCTAATACCGGCTATACCAGCGTATCAAATAACCACATTCTCCTTCTCCAATTTTTTTAAACCTTATCTTTCCGATTCCCCATATCTGCTTCATTACCCCTGCTGCTTTTTTTATAATTTCTCTTATATGAGCTCTATGGTCTCCATTTGCTTGCAAGGTATATCCCAAATACTTAAACTCTTTTACTTCTTCTAATTTTTTTCCTTTTCATATCCGCGTCCATTCTTTCTTTCTTCCCCCACATTTTCAAACCCTCATTATCTTTGTCTTTTCTACATTTAAATCCAACTTTTTTCCATCTAAGTATTTCTCTAATCCTGCCCGCCATCCCTTCTTCATCCTCTGCCATCAACACTATATCGTCTGCGTATGCCAGTGTATACATCTTTTCGTTCCCTAACCTAATTCTTCCCCACCCTTTTCTCTTCATTTGTTCTTCCAAGTCTGACATTAATATATTAAATAAAACTGGGCTCAGAGGGCATCCTTGCCTAACCCCTCTCACCAACCAGAAATTATCTCCTACTTGCTCTCCTACCGTTACCTTGCTTTTTGTCTCTCTAGAAATTCCCGATACTCTCTTTATTAATCCTTCTCGTATCCCTTTTTTCACCATAACTTTTTCTATCTCGCCTCGGTCTAATGAGTCAAGCGCCGCCTTCAAGTCTACGAACACTGCTGTCATTGCCCCTTTCTCCATTTTAATCCTCTTAGTTACTAAGTAGTTCAGAACATATATATTGTCCATAACCCCAATCCCTTTTCTAAGCCCTATCTGATTCGGTGGCTCTATCTTTTTCTCCAGAACTTCTTTCTTTAACCTCTCCGATAAAACAGTCACATATACTTTATACAGTGTTGGCATTAGTGTCACTCCTCCTATAATCTTTAACCTCCTCCGCTATGCCTTTCTTCACTATTGGTATCACTACTCCTTCTTTCCATAACTCTGGCCGCCCCTCTCCTCTCCATACTCTATTGCACATTATCCATGCCCATTCCTTTAATTCTGTCCCCCCATATTTCCATACTTTATTTGGAATCTCATCTATACCAAGTGCCTGTCCATCTTTCATCATCCCTAATACCTTGACTATTTCCCCTCTTGCAATGTCCTCCTCCTCATCTGTTTTCCTACCATCTTTTCCTTCTTTCCTAACTTTCCTCTCTACCCCTCCTAGTAATTCCATAAAATATTTTTTCCATTCTATCATCTCAACATCCTGGTTTACTCTTTTCCTTCTTCTTCTCTCTTTATTTACCACCTTCCGAACCTCTTCTTCCTTCCTAGCCTTCTCCGCTTCTTCTTCAAACCTTTTATTTTCCTCCTCTTTTTTTTATCACATAACTCAGTATACTCCTTCTTTTTTCTCCTTTATTCTTCTCCACTACTTGTCCCTTTTCTCCATTTTCTTAATACCCTTCTCACTTCCTTCTTCTTCTGTTTACAATCCTCATCCCATCCACTTCTATCCCCTCCTTCATTAACTTCTTTTTTGCTCATGCACTCTAATACTACTTTTATTTCTCCTACCATTATTTCCATTTCCTCGTTTACATTTCCTTCCCTCATTTTGATATTCCTGACTTTTTCTTGAAACTGTTCTTTACCTTCCATTGACCAATCCCCTCCTCCTGCTCTTCTCACTTTTGCTTCCTTTTTAGCCTTATTGTTATTACTCATCTCTCCCTCTACTGTCACTATTAAGGGAAAGTGATCCGAATCTACAAAATTACCTACCTCTAGTTTCTTAACCTTCTCTCTTACTTCGTCGTCCACTACCACATAATCAATTACCGTTCCCTTCTTTCCTCCTGAACGAATATATTCCCCTTCTTCATCCCCCTCTATACTTCCGTTTAGGATAAACCATCCCATCTCCCCTAGGCTCTTCAACAACTTCTTTCCCTCCCCATTCAGTATCTTGTCTTTGGATTTTCTTCCTCGCTCTCCATCCCATTCCCTTCCTCCTCCATCTCCTATTCTCACATTAAAATCACCTCCAATTATAAGCCTAATCTCTTGCTTATTTTCTTCCATCAGTTCTCTTATCTCCTCTGATTTCTCCTGCATATCACCGTTCACATAAACCCCCATTGTCTTCCAACTCTCTCCTCCCATATTTATCTCTTCTACTATCAATCCTTCTTTATGTTCTTTCAACTCTTTTTTATCATTCTCTGTTATACATTCGTTCCTTACTCCCATCACCATTCCTCCCATTGCTCTGCCCTTTTCATTCTTCCTCTTTGCGTTTTGAACCTGCCATTTGTAACCTCTTGGTAATCTTCCCCTTACTCTTTCCCATCCCTTTTCATCTAGCCACGTCTCCATCATTATTACTATATTCCATTATGTCAAATTTCTCATACACTCCCTATCCTTTCTTTCTAAGCCTGCTATATTCCAGTAGTATATCCTCCAATCTTCCCTACTTTCGTTTCTCGTCTCTTTTTGTTTCTCTTTTATATTTCCTAGATTAGTTTTATAATACTGTTTTCTCAGTTCTCCCGCACATCTTGTTTTGTAATTATGAACATTTGATCCAATTTCAATTTTATTTACTGTTTTTATAAGATCGTTTGCCATCCTAAATATCATTTTTGATCTTTCGATGTCTCGAAGAGTACATATATCTGGTGCTTTAATTTTTTTATATAATTCAATAGTTGGAAAATCCAGCGGTAGACTAAAAATGGATTTTATAGCTTTATTCAGTAGCCTTTGTATTTTTTCTATCAGTTGCTCTGACGCTGTTGCCCATGTTGTAATTATATATCTGAAGTGTGACTCAATAAAATTTGTTTAAGTTCAGTAATCTTTTCATTATACTAATCCAAGGTATTATTTTTCCGACTATTGACTGTATGTGTCTTTTCCAATCAAGTTTATTATCAATAATAATTCCCAGATATTTGTACTCCACAACTTCGCTCATATGTAGTTTCGTTTCCAATTCTTATTTGCATTGGTATCTTTTTTATGTTTGTTAATGCAAAAGTTATATAGACTGTTTTTTTTTCATTAATCAACAACTTATTGTGTTTAAGCCATTCGCAATATTTCACTATCTCATGGTTTATCATTTTCTCTGATTCTTTACAATCTTTATTCCCATACACAAATACCGCATCATCTGCATACATGAAAATTTTCATATTTAATGTCATCAAAGAAAGGCTTTCCACATATAGTATGTACAGAAGTGGCCCAGGAACAGATCCCTGGGGCACTCCTGTTTTTACTTGTAATTCTTCACTTTTAATTCTGTTTACATATACATATTGTATTCTATTATCAAGATAATTTTTCAAAGATTTCAGAGCTGTATCTTTAATACCCATTGAGTCTAGTTTTTTAATCAGGATTTCATGGCTAACTGTATCAAAAGCTTTTTTTAAATCTATAAAAACTGCAGTAACTATTTCTTTTTTATCAATTTTTTAAAGTATATATTCTGTAAAATCTGTTATTGCTGCCTGCGTACTACTTTGTTCCTGAAATCCATATTGAGTGTCACTTATAAATTTATTTTCCTTGACGTAGCTGTGAAGCCTTGTCTTCATTGCTTTTTCATACATTTTTGAGAAAACACTTAGCAGTGAAATTGGTCTATAATTGTTTGTTTCTTTTCTAGATCCGTTTTTGTGTATAGGAATGATTTTGCTGATCTTTAATATACTAGGAAATTGCCCCAATTCAAAATCTCTGTTCATAATTTTTAGCAGCGTGCTTTTCATTACAGGATACAAAAATATAAAATCATTTGTAGTTATGTTATCATCTCCTGCCGCAGTATTCTTTTTTAAATTACTAACGATTTCATCTAGCTCCTCGCTACTTATAGACTAAAAATCTGTCATTTTTGTTTCACATTCAACTTCTGGCAATATTATATTACTGTCTCCATTTTTTTCTTGTAAATTTACTGTTACATTTGGAAAATATTTGTTCATTTCATTTGCTATTACAGTTGGTTCACTTATCTCTATATCTAAAACCTTAAGTTTGTTTATCTCCTTTACATTCTTGTTGTTTTTATTAGACCTAAAGATATTATTTATTGATAAACAAGTTTTTTGTGGATTACCCTGCGCTTTCTTAATAGAGTCATTTACCTCATTTTTGGTAATTTTTTTAATTTCATGATTTACTTTATTCTTTAATTTTTTCAAAAGATTTACGAGTATCTCATTTTCGGAATTTCTTTTCTGTTTTACATAGAGCTGATCTCTTTCTTTCATAAGTTTTATTAACTCCTCAGGGAATGTAACATATTTGATAACGATTTTTTTCTTTATTTTAGTTTCTTCCTGTTTTAAATTTTGAATTAAGTGTATCAGTTTCTCTATTTTATCTATTTCTTTATTTTCACATTCTTTTTGCAATTTATTGTTGACATTTTTAATATCAACTTTTTTAAAGTAAAAAACTTCTTTCTTTTTATTTGCTATAGTAATCAAATCAAAATTTAGAATTCTATGATCTGAGAGCGCAGTGTCTTCCACAAATACTTTACATTCAAGTCCACTAACTATAACATGATCAATTATAGTTGCAGAGTTTTTAGTGATTCTAGTAACCTCAGTTTTATTTACAGTGTTAGCTAAAAAATAACCATTTGCGTTTATAGTATTAGTATAATCTTCGACTAGATTAGAGTCTTTATTCAATCGATTAATATTTATATCACCACATATTACACATTTTCCTTTTATCGAATCTAATAAGTCATTGAGGCTTTTCAGTAAAAGTTCAAAGCTGGCTGATGGTTGCCTATAGATTGCACCTATCACTAGATTCTTTTCATATATTCTTATCATCGCTATATTACATCCGTTACTTGAATTAAGAAATTTTTGTTTGTAAATTTCAAATTTGATACTTTTTATAATATATACTGCTACGCCACCTGCTCTTGTATCTCTACAATCATGTATTGCCTCGTAATTTTTAAAATTATAAAACCTTGTTTCATTTTTGTACAACCAAGTCTCAGTTAGAATAACTATATCTATATCAGTATCTTTTTTTTTTCTAATATTATTTTCAGTTCTTCATTTGAATTTCTAATACTTCTTACATTTAAGCACATTACCTTTAGTCTTTTAGCCATTGTATTTCTATATATTTATCCTAGTATGCAAGCTTCTTTCCCGTCATCATTTCGCTTCTCTGTCTTCCCTCTTCCATTTTTCTTCTAGGAGGCGAGTTACTCCCTCATCCTTTATCCAGATTCGATTCTGTCCTTCTCTTCGCTTCACGTACACTCTTCCGTTATTGAACCATGCGAATTTACATAATCCTTTTTTTTGCAGATCCCTTGCAAGCAGCGACAATTTCTAATTATAGAGTCATATCTTCGTTGGTAAAGATTTTGTTATCTAGGCTATTTCTGATTTTGCAGGCTTCAAGAGTTAGGGAACCAATTTCTTTTCTTTTCTTCAGTATTTGGTATTTTACCTCCTTACATTTTAATGCCAAAAGGATCGGCCCTTCTCCTTTGCTGTTTTTAATTCTGTAGCAAGCTGCAACATCTTTTTCTTGGATGTTATATCCCATTCCTTGCATAACCTTCGTGATAATTTCATTAACAGATTCCGCATCTTGTTTTGATATTCCCGAGATAACTAGATTGTTACTGTTCTCATCTTGATCTCTTTGATTTTGCTTTTGCTTAAGAAATTTCACATCTGTTATGAGCCGTTTATTAATTATATAATTATAATTAACTTTTTAATTAATTATTTTTCATTTATATATATTTTTTTATTTCATTAATTTTTAATTAATTATAATTATAATTAATATAATTATAAATTAACTTTTTTAACTGAAATTGTAACAATTCCATTTTTGGTTAAACATTTATCTTCTTCCTTTGAAAATGCCGCCATTTCTTTGAAAATGTATGTGTTTTGTTGAAAATGTGACTACTAAGTGAAAATTCCTTTCAAAATTGAAGCTTTAGTCGAAAATTCATGTATTTTGTTAAAATTATTGTTATTTTTGGTATATCATTAATCTTTTTGCTTAAAAAGTCATTTCTGTGATTGAAAATTAGTTTTTTTGGAGAAAATTCAACTGTTGGGTCAAAAATATATTTTTTTGGTCGAAGATTGATTACTTTAGTTAAAAATTAATTCAAAGAAAATCCAACTATTTTATTTTTGGTTTAATATTTATCTTATTTACCTGAAAATTCAGCTATTTGGCTGGAAATTTCTGTATTTTGTTGTAACTTGGTATTTTGTGTACAATATCTATCTTCATGACGACTAATTCAAGATTTGGGTAAAAAATCCTTTCTTTTAGTTTAAAATGTAACTTTTACGTTAAAATTTCTTTAAAAATTCAAAATTTAGTTGATAATTCATGTATTTTGTTAAAAAATAATCGTTTTTAGTATAAGAGTAATCTTTTTCGTTCAGAATTCATTGCTTTGATTGATTCCCCTATGCATCCTTTTTTCATCCTTACCACATAAATTCTCAAATAATAATTATAATAACCATAGTACATGTTTATCATGCGCATAAATTAATATGCGCAATTCAGGTTTCATATTGGCATGGTGGTTGACAGCGGGCGCAGTTCAAGTGCGCCCAAACTAGCAACGACCCTGCTTTCAGAACCCCGCTGAGTAGCGAACAGAAGAGGCGGCACTATCGCTTACACAAAAGAGCCTTGGGACTTTAGTTCACCAAATCCAGTCTTTGAAATATTCATTATTTCTCATAAACAATTTTTTACATAATCTATTTATATGGTGTTAAAACTTCCCCTTTTTTAAACATTAACAGCTTTGACTCGTTGTCGTAGTTGCAGTAGTACTAAAGATATTTTTTTTTTGTAAACTACTTCAAGGTCACATTTGTCAAAATATTTTTTTTGTTGAAAAATATATAAGTTCTTAAGGCTTTGCAGAATAAACGAAAATTCTTTTCGAAATTTTTAAGGCAAATTTGACAATACAGGAGCTTCTCAAAGTTGACCTATGTACTCGAAGCGCATTATTTCGGAGTTTTTCGGCAAATAAACGGTGGCAGTTCCTCGTAAGATTTATGCACAATGACCGCCAGACATTGTATGTAATCGGCGCAGAAATAAAGACGCATTTACATTCAGTTCACAGTTTTTTAAAACCATTTTTTGTCTCCGAGATATTCACGCCCAAAGTGACTGGACCACATCAAAAAATCAGAGAGTATACACTTTGTCAAAAACATTTCTTCCATCAAATCTATAAAATACGTGTGTACCTAAAATCCGTCAAAAATGATATATTTCGCCGAGAAAGGAAACTGTAATATGAGCATGCACACTGCACAGTCTGTCCTGTGGTAATTTTACATAATAATAACAATAATAAATACCTAAGGGCGCTGTAGGGAATGATCCCGCGAGAAGTATGTACATTCACACCATCAGTAATGAGCTTCTTTTCTCTTGCTGGAATTCCATCACCTGTTGAAGAAATCGTCCATGACAAACGCAACACTATCATCAAGCAATCTAAATGTCGTTCTCCTATATACATCAATAAGTAAATGGCGCGGCGCACAGTGGTCCAGAAATGGATTTTCGCGGTCAAATTCGTCCAGAGGTCGTACTTTTTAACCGATTTTAAGTTGTTTTTTTTCGTAAATACTCAGCATTAATATCGGAACAAACTTAAGGAAAGCGATTTTTATTTCTTTGTTTAAACAAATTGCTGTGTTAATAAATATTGAGTAAAAAATAGGAAATTTCAAATTATTATTTTTTATTGAAGTGCAAACAACGAAACTATACTCTAAATCGTCGAAAATGCATACATAAATATTCATTGAATATAAATAATTTGTTTAATAAACAAAACATTTGTTGTAAACAAATTTATTAAACAAACATCTGGTTTGTCCTTTTTTATCAGCGCAAAATTTTTGTTGTCATTGAAAACAAAAGAAATCAACACAGAGAACTATATAATAAAAAAGGTAGTGAAAATGAATGTTTATAATTGTTATAAACAAAATACGTAAACATATCGTCAAAATTTACATTTTCCGAACAAAATTTTTTTTCCCAATCACACGATACTATTATGGACAAATGGATATCACATTAATATAAATTACAACTTTTAATTATTTACTGTAATTGTTATTAACAAATGATATAAACCAATTGTCCGAATATGAATTTTTCTTTCGAATTTTTTTTCGCAAAAAATAGCATGATTATGAGAAAAAATTCCAAAAAAAACTTCAAAGTTGGACAATTTGTTTATATCATTTGTTAATAACAATTACAGTAAATAATTGGAAGGTGTAATTTATATTACTGTGATATCCATTTGTCCATAATAGTATCGTCATTGGAAAAAAAAAATGTTTGTTCGGAAAATGTAAATTTTGACGATATGTTTACGTATTTTGTTTCTAACAATTATAAACATTCATTTTTACTACTTTTTTTATTTTATAGGTCTCTGTGTTAATTTCTTGTTTACAATGACAAAAAAAAAATTTGCGCTGATAAAAAAAGGTCAAACCATATATTTGTTTATAAAATTTGTTTACAACAAATGTTTTGTTTATTAAACAAATTATTTACATTCGGTGAATATTTATGCATGCATTTTCGACGATTTAGAGTATAGTTTCGTTGTTTGCACTTCAATAAAAAATAATAATTGGAATTTTCCTATTTTTTCCTCAATATTTATTAACACAGCAATTTGTTTAAACAAAAAAATAAAAATCGCTTTCCTTAAGTTTGTTCCGAATTTAATGCTGAGTATTTAAAAAAAAAAACTTAAAATCGGGTAAAAAGTACGACCTCTGGACGAATTGGACCGCGAAAATCCATTTCTGGACCACTGTGCGGCGCCCGTAGACACGGTGATTCTCGACTCTCGTGTCTCGGACGTTAAGCACGGACAGACGCGGTTAGCACCCGGATGGGTGACCGCCCAACTCGGGCTCGTCTACGCCTCGTTGTCGCAAATTTACGCTCGGGTAAATAAACGTTTGCCTTCTTGGTAAACACGATACTTTATGTAACAAAGGTATGATTTACAAGTTTACCACATCTGAAATTAGAGGTTAGGTAGACACGTATACAGGCGACAGCGAATGAGCATGCGCTGAGTACTGAAACGTCTGGTTATAGGCCCTCAGAAAATTAATAGTATAATTTACAATAACGCGGGAAACGACTGGAATAGCAACGTTACGAAATTACGTCACAGAAATCAGAACATTCGAGAAGCTAAGGAAATGCGAATATATTCAAATTGTAGCAAACGATAATTGCACGCGCAATCGATTAACGAAGCGGGATTCATTGGGACCAAGGGATCCGAAAGCGCGAAAAGCGAAGCTAAAAGATCGGAAAATTCACTCTCAGTTGGACGAGCTTGCAGGCTCGTCTTCTACGTCGCGAATCGCACAAACCTCTCGAACGCTTGCGAGGTCTCTATCAACGTTGAACTTAGATCAGGTAGATACATTCTGGCTTTTGTGAACATTTGTGAATTATAAAAAAAAAAGAAAAAGTGAAAAAAAGGATTATTTCTGAAAATTAAGATTAAAATGCATTTCTGCATTTGTGAACAAAATTAAATTAACTCAACTTGCACGGAACAAGTTCCATGAACCTTTCTGATTTTCTCAAAATGCGAGGAGACGGTTTCTTTTCAACCCATTAACCATTTGGGAGGTCGAAAACCTATCCTTCACATTTGCAATAAATCAGGGAATGTTCCATGAAACAAATCCAAGTTGGTCTAACACTTTCTGAGATAATTTGATTTCTGAATGGTGAAATTATATTACCTCAGAAGTAAAATGACTGGACTCAGTAATCAAAGATAAAATGTCTATGCAGACTGAAAAAAAAACCCAGAATGATATTTTAAATTCGATTCACACTGAACCGACCAAGTGAGTTAATAGCTATATTTTTCAAAACGAACATTTCCGAAACTTTGAAAAAATCTTTTAATCTAAAAAAAAAGTTAAAACGTTGTTGAAGGAAAAATAGATCAATTTCACGGCCAGCAAACAGTACACTGAATTTGCCCGAGAAATTAATCAGTTTTAAGTAATGCTTCATAGAAAAATTTCCTAAAGAAAAGCCAGGATGAATACGAAACGAAAATGTTAGATAGGTTTCAGGAATGCCAAATTAATCGAGAGAAAAATGTCGGTTAAAAGAATATGACAATCCGTGAAATACAGTAAAATCGAGAAAATTGAGGAAGTCATCGTCAATTCTGAGTCCGCTCCAGAGAATCCCACAAATTTGAAATTGAAATTCAAGAAAATGTTTAAAATCACTAAGCCAAAATGAAGTCTGAAATACTGGACTCAATCATAGATTTCAGTACAAGGGACAAATTTCATCTCAGAGAAGTTTACAATTGAAAACTGGTTTAAAATTAAGGGTTTGAGAATTGAAAGAAACAAAGTCATTCATGGGATATATAACGAAGTTCACGTTTTGCCTAGAGTTTCTTTTTTAGTAATTTTTACTCATTCAATTTTTTTATTCAGGTTTATAACTCTGAAAGGTATGGTACCAACCTGCATACTTGGTAGCGATCTCCTCGACAGAGTATAACAAAATCATTGATTGTTGGCTTTATGAATGACTTCTCATTCACGAACGACTCTCAATGAGACAGACCAACAGCTAAAACTAAATGAACCTTGATCGATTTACAAAAATTAAGAATTTTATGGGAATTAAGAAAATAAAAGTTAAACTGAATCTGTGATTGACCTCAAATCAGCCCTCTAAATTAAAGAAGCCTGATTTTAAATATTTCATAACTGCAAAAAATTGAATAATTCGAAAAAGTTAACCGTTTTATCATTAACGAGTAAAACAAACACGTTACAAATGGTAGCCCTGGTGGGACACTGGAGTTTTTGAAAGGACACATGAATTGCGAAAACTTTCTCCTCGCGCGATCTAATTGATGAGCGACCGTTCAATTTCAACAACAATTGGCACGCGTAGACATCACGCACCCTCAGACGGCACAGGTGCGGCATTGTTCACTTGACCGCAGAAAATCATAACTTAGCAGCGGATTATCTAAATTAAGATAATGTTGTGAAGCATTTAAGGCTCGTTAAATTTGAAAAGAAAATCAATATGATAAGTAAGACTCTAGATCATAATATTTAATCGGTTCAGCTCACGATAATCTTTCCAATAAAGCTATTGAAATAATTTGTTATATTTTATGATCAATTGGATAATTCTAATTTATTATTCATAATTAAAATGCGAAAATAAAATTGATGAATTAAACCGGGAATTTAATTTAGCAGAAAACGAATTAAGATCTTCACGACCAGAAACAATAAACTGGTAATTAAAATTTATTGAAGGTTTAAAAATATTGACAAAAATGAATGATAAAAATAATAAGGATGACGAAAATCCTAAGGAGGTTCAACCAAATTTAATTAATTATCTAAGTCGATTTTAGCAAACGTGTTGAATACTACGAATCAATTTGAAGAAATATCGAATGAGTCCGAAAGAGAGGACTCATAAAAAATAAATGAAGACGAACAAAGTTTATATGATCATGCTAGATCGAATACATAACCGTTAATTAGTGCGACTGATTTATTGTTAAATAGGGACGATTTAAATTTATCTGAAATCGAAACAAATCATGATAAGTTAGAAATCGATTAAATTATGGCAAGTATTCAAGAATTGCAAACTGAGATTACACAAAAAGTCGATAACCATAATAAAGTAGCCGTAGCTTTCAGAAGAAATTGTGAATTATGTATATAGTAAGGATCAGTTGGAAATTAGAGAACGAATGGATTTATTTGCGATAACACTAAATATGAAAATCGAGCAACCCGACCAAGTTCGCAAAGAGACGTGTGAAGCTCAAGGTAAATACCTAGAAGAGCATATCGTCGATATTGAAGGAAAGGTAGATGTTTTAAAGAAAACTACGGACGAAATACATATAAATTATGCGGAATTCTTAGTTTCAAATCTGAAAAGTCGAAAAAAATTTCAAGATTTAGAAGATTTGCGTTACACATTAGAAGCTCGTATCGATGGAGGCACCGGTGCCACTAATATTAAAGTTCCGTGGCTGAAACATTATCCGATACCTAAATTTTCAGGCGATACTCGTGAAAGACCGATGATGTTTTTGCGAGATTTTGAACAGTATCTCAGGGCCGCAAATGTAAGAAGGCGCAATTTTCCCTTTTGATGAAATCATGTTTGGAAGGAAATGCCAGAAGAGTGGTGGAATTTGGTACAAGATATAGATGACGATGAATTCACTTTCCGCAATAAATTTATTTAAAAATTCTGGAATGACGACATTAGATTCAAAATCGGCAAGGACCTTCAATATGGATTTTATGGAGAAGGGAAACTAACTAGATCAGAATATTCCATTAAAATTAAGAACAACGCGAAAGACCGTATTCACCACCACCTGAGTCTGAAATTCTAAGTAGCTTATCTAGGCATTTTACTGAAGAGGTTAGAGCAGCATTTTGGATACGTAACATGAAAAGCTGCGAAGAATTCGTAGAATTTTTGGAGTAGAATGATAGAAGAAGTGCACTCAAATGTGATTAAAGAGATAAATTATTTAGATACGTATGCTAACACCCAGGACAAATTCGAATTAACTGATGAAGAAATTAAGGAAAACGTCTCAAAATGCACGATACTTGAAACTAACGAAAAAGAAAGATTTTATAAACTCATTCAAAGATACAAAAATGTATTTTCAAAAAAGCCGGGCAGAATTTAGTTATATGAATATGAATTAAAAATTGATGATAAACGACCCTTTTTAATGAGGACCTATCCAATTCCTATGTGCCTCAGAGATAAAGTAAACAAAGAAATAAGTAATTTGCTCGATTTAGTGATAATTCGAAGATCCAATAGCGCACAAATAAGTTCGAAATTTACAACAATCTAATTTATATGGTCTCAAGGGAGAGAAATTATGTCTGACTGCAGGAATCATATGGAAGATAATAGACTAATTCCATGAGTTATATGCACACGTGGGTGCACAAAGAGTATTCCGAATGCTCAGTGAATACTTTTATTACCCACATTTTACCAAGATAATCAGAAGAAGGCTAGCAAGTTGTGATTCCTGCCAAAAAAATAAATTTACCAATCAAATTTGCTACGCTGAAATGAGGAACTACGCTCCCAAGAAACCTGGAGAAATCCTATCCATCGATTTTTATGGACCACTACCTGTTTCGAAAGGAGGTTTCAAATACATCTTATCGACTATCGATGCATTCAGCAAACAAGATCTCCAATGATTATATCCCTAAATATGGAAAGCCACAAAAGATCGTGACGGACCATGGGACCCAATTCACAGTGGATAAGTGGTTAAACAAATTAAAAGAGGAAGGAATACAACCAGAATTCTCCTCTATTCGTCACCCATAGAGCAACATTGTGGAAAGAATCCATCGGGAGTTGTCAAGATTCTTCAGGACACTAATAAAAAATAGGCACAATTCATGGTGGAATTGGATAAGAACAATCAAAACTTGTATAAATGAAACTCACCACGAAACCACACAGTTCACACGAGTGGAAATCCAACTGAACAAGAAACCAAAACGCGCATGGGAAAATTGGCTAAAGTTACCACCCATCACACCTCAATTAGGATATGAGAGAAAGATCGAGCTGACATACGAAAACATTATCAAGAAAGAAAAGGAGAGATCTGATAGATTTAACAAGAATCACAAATTAACGAAATTAAAGGTTGGTGATCAAGTACTCTTTAAAAATTTAAGAATTTCCGATAAAGAAAATAAATTAATCGCAAAATTCATACAAGTCTACGATGGACCTTTCGAAATAAAGAAGGAAGTTGTACCAGGAACGTGTGTCCTGTGGGACCCTGGAAAAGAGGGCGAAAAGGGTATGTATCACACACAGGACCTAAAAAGGTACATACCACGGAAGGAGGGAAATGGATCGGCATAGCCTGCCAAGAAAAATGAATTTAAAAATATTATTACCCGTATATGTAGCTGAAACAAAATACAGTTTAAAGTTAGATTTAATAGTTAAGGGCATGTGACACAGCGAAATACCTATATTGCCGACCTCACTTTATCAGTTTACTGAATTTTTTTTTTGAACCTGAGAACTTTTTTAAAGAATAAAATATCGAGCT
>CAKNXH010054042.1:1087-37937 GCA_932178445.1 Andricus quercusramuli
CAAGAAATAATTAAATTCACTATTTAAAAATACCACCAAATCAAATTCCTTAATATTATCAATAGGTTTTAGAAAATAATATAGGGACCTCGATCTAAACTTAATTAAACTGATTAAAAAAATGCAATTCGACATATTTTACAATATTCTAAACGTCAACAGAAGCGCGCATTTACAAATAATATTTCTCAACTTTCAAAATTTCAATTTGATTGACGCGAGTCCCCTCTTGTCGCACGAACCCAGCCAATCCGAGGCCGGGACCGCTCTTCTCGGGCGAGCAGAGCGGCAGCGAAACGACGGTCTGCGTACCGTACATTCAGTTAGTCCACGAATTTAAAACTAGACAGGTCGAGAAGCGCTCGACTTGTTTCTTACAGTTCAGAACTAAGCGGGGCCAACGAGCCACGCACAGTGTACCCTTTTCACGAGTTATTTAAATATACGGATAATTTGTTTTAAAGTGAATTCAAAATTGTGTTGTCATTGAAAGTGCGTACCCTTTCCTGGGCCCTACCTCTCTTCTGCTCTCGTCGCTGAAAGTTACGAGGGATGCTACCACGTCAGAGTCGCTGCAGTTTACATCATCATCGTCGTCCCATTAATTGCGGCTGAGTTTTTATATAGTTACTTCCACTTTCCTATCCCTACTATTTTTCCTATTGTCTGTATTTCTTTTCTTTCTGTGTGTGGTCTTATTGGATCTCATTTCTTTGAATTTTCTTTTATTGTGTGTTTGGTATTTCTACGGAACTCGTTTACGGATAAGTCGCCAATTGGTTGCGGGGGTAAGACGTTAGCCGTGACGGTGAACCGGGCCTCACCGGCAGGACATTTCATTTGTTGTATTTTTATGTGTTTCTGTTTTTGTGTCGGGCACCCAACCCGGAACCATCGTCGGATAAGTCGCCCAGCGTCGCCTATTGGTTGCGGGGGTAAGACGTTAGCCGCAACGGTGGACCGAGGCTCTGCTGCCAGTTACTCGTATAAATTATTCTTGTGTATCCCGCCGCGCGTGTTAAATATTTATTATCCCTCGCGTACAGTGTTCGTTCTTCCCGTCCGTATAGAATTTCGGCTCATAGATCTCGCCGTTGCTGCCTAGTTTGCCTAGTTACGCCCTCACTAACGCCGCGTATAAAAGGAATATCTTTTATTAACGTAGTTTACCGAACTAGTTTGCCTAGACACATCCTCACTATCGCCGCATCTGAGAACATCACTTCTTTCTCAACGTGGTTACTTCCTAGTTTGCCTAGGCACATCCTCACTACCGCCGCGCATGAGATCATCACCTCTTTCTCAACGTAGTTGTTCCCTAGTTTGCCTAGTTACGCCCTCACTACCTCCGCGTATAGAAAGAATATTTTCATTAACGTAGTGGCTTCCTAGTTTGCCTAGTTACGCCCTCACTACAAACGCGTATGCAAGGAATATCTTTTATTAACGTAGTTCACCGAACTAGTTTGCCTAGACACACCCTCACTACCGCCGCGTATGAAAGGAATATCTTTTATTAACGTAGTTTACCGAACTAGTTTGTCTAGATACATCCTTACTACCGCCGCGTCTGAGAACATCACTTCTTTCTCAACGTGGTTACTTACCAGTTTGCCTAGTTACGCCCTCACTACCACCGCGTTTATAGAAATCTTTTTCTGGTATCGTAGTCGCTGACTAGTTTGTCATCTTGCATCCGTACCGAATTCCGGTCTAAATTATTTGCCTTCAGGATTCGTCGGGTACTCCGTACTCGTTTTACCCAAACCTCATGACACGCTCTCACCAGGTTGCCTGGTGTGCGCCCGGAAAGGTCCCTGTTAGGATCGATCTGTCCACCTATCGCGCTCGCGGGTCACTTCCTCGACCGGACGTCCCTCGACTGCCGACCTTAGCGTCCGGGCCTTATAAGCGTCCGAGTCAAAGCTATCGTCGTCGCGAGAAGAAACGTCAGCAGAAAGAGCAGCTCGCCCTGGCCTTGGCTAGAGGAGCCGTTCCGAACCAGGTCCAGCGTTCGTCCGTGTCTACCCAGGCATCAGCCACTTCCACGACTTCGACACCTATTCTGTTCGCGCCCCTTACATTGTCCCAGCGACCCTTCCGGTCCGTACCCGTATCGGAATTAATCTTTTCGCCTTTAAGGGGGCTACCTTCCCCCAACTCTCTGTTCGCCAGTCCGGACGAGATCTTCATACCGATTTGCGGCTCCCCAGAGAAATTCTCTCCCGAAAAGCTTAGCCCCATTGACCGGGCTCGACGAAACTTGTTTTCTGATTAGTTTGCCAAGGCACATCCCCACTACCGCCCCGTGTGGAAAATCTCTTCTTTCTGAACGGAGCGCTGCGTAGTTACCGACTAGTTGGACAGGGTACGACCCCACTTGTTTTCTGTCTAGTTTGCCTAGGCGCATCCCCACTATCGCCCCGTTTGGAAAATCTCTTCTTTCTAAACGGAGCGCCACGTAGTTACCGACTAGTTCGACAGGGTACGACCCCACTTGGGGATTTCCGGCCGACTATCGCTAAATACGATTGCCCCCCCCCCCCCATATTTGAACTTCCTCCCCCTCCTCCAATCATAAAGGGAGAAGTTAACAGTACATTAATCTAATTACGGGCATTTGAAGTTTGAATTGTTTGAATGTGAAAACCGAATTTGCTCGAATCTTATAGTCAAAGTCGTTCGGAATTCCGAGATGATCGTCTGTCGATCAAAGAACGTTCGACAGATTAAAGTTGTCAAAACGAGAAGTCATCTTCTGAGCTACGTTCAAAACTCTATTAAATATTTTTATTTTCAATTCGGTCCGTAGAGCGAGTGTTTTGTTTTGGCATGGTAGAAACCTTTTCGCGTAGTCTGTCTCTAGTAGAATATCAACAAATAAAAGGTTGTAACTGAACAATCACTATTTTTATTAAAAATAACGTATTATTCATGTTAGATATGTTTAAAGATAATTTTTCGTTCTTCTGTACATAAAATACCACATAAGCGAACCATCATATTTTGCTATCTTCAGATGTTTTGTCTTTCATAGAAAGCTGCAGCCGCCTTGACCTCCGGCGTGGTACGAAGCCAATAAAATACAGCTTGTTAGAAATAATGATATTATCAAATCATTGTTTCATTCATATAATTAATACTTATAGAAATATAATATGAAACTGCAGAGTTTAGGCTATTGATTTTTTCATGATGAATAAAAATGAATATGCATGAGTTTGTGCTTTTTTGTAAATACCTAACCCTTTTTTCATGCTTAATCATATAAATTAGTTTAGAATTCATTGAAGCCATGGGACAAGTTTCCGACAGGTAAAAAGGTACGCTGGAACTTGGAATTATGAAGCTCGAGTTCACGGTGTTCCTAAACCGATCCCCTCAGGATTTTGGCGTGATAAGAGACTTGAGGACCGCACTCTCCGCGCTTTATTCGTATCAGGTTACGTCATACGTCCAAACCCAACAGAAATCTTTCAGCGGCCCTGTCTGTTTACGTTTAGGGTGTCTGGATTTACGGTGAAGGCCACAGCAAGAAATGCATGAAACCGCTCGTAATTCCAGGTTCCAGTGTATTCAAATGAATAGGTACATCAATTTGTGTAATATATATCTATACCATAGCTTAATCTAAGACATCAGAAGTGGGTATAATTTGGTAGTTATAAGCGTAATATAATTAAATAATTAAATAAAGTTGAATAATTATTTAAAGTATACATAGTCGCAGAATTCAGAATGCATTGATCTTAAAGTACAGATTGCTCAGATTAAGAGGTCCCAAAAAATATAAGTTTTTAAAGTCGTCAAAGTCTCCGCATTACGAATATTCTCAGGAAGAGAATTCTAGAATAAGCTGAAGATATATAAGAGAAGTTATTGTACATAGAAGTTCTGGAAGGATTAATGTAGAGTAAATTTTTGTATCACCTTGTATTTTGAAGCCTAACATTATCTAGACAGATCAAAAATGAAGCGCAACAATAATCTCGTAACGGAAAGATGAGAGCAGAAATAAATTTTAATGCGAGGTGACCTGTCTAGAAATGTTCTATTTATTTTACTAAATATTCCGTATATATGTTCTTTCCAATTTTGACTCTGATTCAGAATAACACCCAGACTATAAGCAGATGTACTATATTGTATTATTGTAGCATTTAGATAGGATAGTAATCAAACCAAGATATGGCTGTATCGGAGGAACCAAGTTCCTTGAACTTGCGAAGATTAATGCTATGATTTAATTATGTTAGTCAAACGTGTTACTGAAATGGAAGAGGACCAACAAGGATATTTCACGAGAATCAACAGCTTTCTGTGCAAAAATCGCCAGGTTACTTCCCGGTCCAACGCTCGGGTCAGGCCAGGGGTCCCAGTTTGCTTCTAGCTTGTATTTCTCAAACTGCTTGCTGATATTTCGAATATACGTGGAGAGTGAAGTGCATGAAAAGAACATGGTGAATAGTGGTTGAAGTTCATTTAAATTTTCAACGTCAAGATGCTTCGGCACTTGACACTCGGCAATCAGTGTATTTTCAACGTGACGTTCTCAACTAAAAACTTTCCCAAAGTTTTGTCTTGACAATACGAAAACAGAAGAGTAACCAGATGTGTGATACGGAATTACATTCGTTTTTGATTTTTTCTCCAATGTTTAAGTTGTTGCAATAGAGTGCAGTGACGTCGGGTCCTCAGCCTTTCGCGCTCAAACAATATTATTGAAGTACCTTGTTTATGAATCATCTTTCATGCACCTCGGTCTTCACGAATAATAAAAAAAAGCTTTCAAAATGGATGAAGCTTGTACGAATCAAAAGAAAACCTGGCTGAGAATAAAATGGCGTGGAATCGATAATGAAACAGTGTCAATTCTGGGCCAAGCTCGGTGATGTAGCCTGACAATCAAGAGATACCCTCGACAGATCTAGCGATTCATTCGAGCTTGACACAGGTTTCAGCACCGGGCCACAGCCTAGTTTTAATGTCATTTGACACTTTAAGTAATGCAGTCTAAATACTACGACATTTTCTTAAGCCCATTTGGTATATTCATCGAGAAGACAGTCTCGAGAAAAATTACAAACTATTTGTATACTATTTTTTCAAAAACTTTGAATAACACACATAGCAAGTAGAAACGTATACATATAATCTCTAGGAGCAACGGGATTTTTTATTTTAGTTATGCGTCAGATGATGATTCTCTTCTAGATACCGGGGAAAGAAGAGGGTGTGAATTATAGATTAAAGATCTCAGTGAGACGAGGAATTTAACCCTTTGGAGTCGCTTCCGCATGACTGAATTGCCTTACGGACATCGAAAGGTATCAGCTCAGAAAAAGTAACCAGTGAAGTCGTATCCCAGTCAGAAATGGATGTTCGATTTGACGTCAAATCAACGTCGTTTTTTGATGTCGGAAAATCATCGATATTTTCGTCGATTCGACGATATTAAGTCGCCCAATTCGACGCTATATTAAGGTCAAATTGATGACCACATCGACGTCGTATTATTAATCGTTTCGACGTCTAGTCTACTATAATTTCGACGGTACAAGAAGTATTGAAGTAGTTATGAAAACATAAATGGGAATCTAAACATAATCCCACTCAAGTTTCCACAAATTAAAAGCACTATGAATAAGCTGATCGACACTTTTTTAATGATTACATGAGAAAATAAATGAAAAAGGAAATAAAATTGACAAATCAATGTTATTTTATTCCGAGAAAATCATATATAATGATTTTTTAGTTAATGCAATCTTATTATTTAGTTTTAGTTTCTCCGCGTTTTTCAAAACTTCCGTCATCTCGATTTCGTCAGGACGCGTTTTTTAACCAAGCTTTGGTCGCTGCCTTCACTGCACTCAAATTTCAATCTGAATTGCACACGAGGAAAGCACCTGCAACAATTTTGTTATGTTTTTTCAAATATGATTCAGTTATAAGCTTTTTATGCACGTTAAGAAAAATAATTAACTGGAACAGTAATAGTATTAAACAAATCTCTTGAAGAAACATAATCGATGTTTAATAATTTATGATCTAATAAATAATATTCGTTTGATTTCCAAGAATTGGAAGAATTGTTAAAAAAGTAAAAAATGTCCAATCCAATATAAAATCCAACTGCAACTCGCTGCTGGCAGAATTGGCGAATCGTTGGTAGTAGGATTTTGGAATTTCTCCAAATGAACCGAATTTGACTTTGCTGACAGAGTTGATCGGCAGTGGGACTCCAATGCCAGAATTCGATCGAATCTCTCTTTCTGCCAGGTGAGATAGAGACAAAGGTGTGATATTTTCGAAACGACTTTCATTCAGATCCCTCTTTTTGCTTTATGTGATAGACGAAGAGAGTCCGATCGTTTAGATTCGGCGAATCGTACTGATCAGTTTGAAACTATCAGACCCTCTTTGTCTACATCATGAAACAGAGAGAATGATCGAAACAAAAGTAATTTTGAAAGTATCAGAATTTTTTCTTTATCTCACCTGACAGAAAGAGAGATCCAATTAAATCCTTGTATCCTCCAGGTTCTGAAAATTATATACTCTCTTTGCGGAAACCACAGTTATTTCATATATGATTAGAAAAGTTTGTATAAAATCAAAAAATAAATTGAATTATCCAAAAAAACTTTAAATACAAATGTAATTTCGAATGAGGAACATGTAGATTGAAATATTTTCTACTCTGGAACGTTATAACATAAACGCATGTGAACTTCATTTAAGAAAATAAGTGTAGTCACCAAAAATTGTAATACATATGAAAACTTTTGATATTGGAACCCTTTACAATTTCAATTATATAAGGTGAATTTATGTTGCTCAAAAATGAATAATTTATAAATTGTGAATTATACTTTCCAAAATTTACCAAACTCATTTTTTAATGAAAAATTAAAATCTATAAAAGGAAAAAATTAAAAATTTATCATTCAACATGAAAATTTTGGATTCTAAAATTATAGCTATTTGAAAATACCAAATTATTCAATTACTGATTATGTATTTAAGACAGCTTGATTCTATCTTATATAATTTTAAACTCAATTTTCAATTTTTCAATTCAAAAAAGTTTACTTTTCAACATTTCTTTCAGAATTATTATTCATTCTTGAAATTTTCCAATAAAATATTGTTTATTTGTAAATGCTTTATCGGTTCAAATCTTCAACTGAAAATGAAGCATTGTTAAGATATTATTAATTATGATGTTAAAGTTTTTTGTCTACTGGTCGTTTCAATATTTTCATAAAATATTATATTACTTAAATCGTGAAAAAAAATTTCTCTTTAGCTCCGGTGGGACTAGAACACCACGTCATTCAGATTTCCAGTCTGATGCTCTAGACCACTAAGCTACGGAGAATCGAGATAATTTTTTTCGCAATCCTTACACGCAGAATGTCGATGTCATTCCTTATGCTTGCCAGATTATAGCACTTAAACAGATAGGTTTAAATTAAATTTTTTGATGTTAATTTTCTTGACCAGGGTAATACTTAATGATTATTAATTATTACTATTAACTAATTATGATGTTGAAGATTTTTGTCTACTGGTCGTTCCAATATTTTCATAAAATTTTGATACTCAAATTGTGAAAATAAAAACGTGGTGTTCGAGTCCCACCGGAGCTAGAAAGAAAATTTTGTTCCCAATTTAAGTATCAATATTTTATGAAAATATTGAAATGACCAGTAGACAAAAAACTTTAACATCATTATCAATTATTATTAATAATTAATAATTATTACGTATTACCCTGATCAAGAAAATTAACATCAAAAAATTTAATTTAAGATATTATGTTATAAAAATTAAGAACAGAAAAAAAATACAAAACAATTAAGATTGCTGTGATATAATTCAAAATTATTAAATTGTACAAATTTAAGCCTTTCATTTCGAAATTTCTTTCTACTTACATTTAAAATGATTGAATTCAAAACTATCAAGGCTTTATTGATATGAAATTTTGAAATATTTCATAGCGGGTATTGTCCTGGTATTTCAAATTTTCTTGTTTTTGTTTCTTGTGTAAGGTGGATTTATTGTTTACATACATTTTTTCAAACATTGGGAAAAGAGTAAAAATAATTCACTTAAAGGAGTACAATAATTTTTGAAAAATGATTTTTGTTGAGGTTCAAACAGTCCAACCAAAACTAAAGATTTCAGAAAAAAATACTTCGGCATTACTCTAATAGAATGTAGTGATGAACAATAATCAATGCTTTAAATAAGCATGTTCGTCAACTTGCATTATTTATTACTTTACTAAGTGAAAAGTGCAGAAAAACTTCAAGAGTTCCGAAAAAACCGCAACTTTTTGGCACTCATCTAAGAGAAGATAGTCATAAACAATTATAAATTGTTCAAACAACTATGTTTGTTAACTTAAATTGTTTATTACTTTACTAAATAAAAAGTGGGTGAAAAGGTTAACATTTCAAGAGAAATCACAACTATATTGCAGTAATAAAAAAGAAGATAGTTATAAACAATAATAATTTGTTGAAATAATTATTTTTGTTGAATGTTATTAATTATTAACTCACCTTGTGTGAAAAGTAGACCAATAGTTATTATACCTAGCATTATTTATAAGCATATTTATTATAGCATTATTGAAATTTAATACTAGTTTGATTCTTAAGCCGGTACCTTTTGATTCCTAAGCCGGTACCTTTTGATTCCTAAGCCGGTACCTTTTGAAATTTTTCTATGTACCTTTACCGAGGTTCTGGTGGTTCGGATCCCACCTTAAGCTGTAGGTTCCATTATCATGCACTTTACAGCAACCCACTCCGTGAATGATGAGGTAAAAACCAGGCTTTACCGAATATGTCAAGGCACATGCTATATAGTAGATATGTATTATAATAATGCGTCCGTGACTGATAAAATATACAGGGGCAGCTCCGTGCATACTATTCAATAAAATCCAACTCTGACTAAAACTGCCTGCGACATATTGGGCTGTAACCATCTTAAGCCTGATGCATTAATTTTATGATAATAATAATAGTAAATTGTTCAACCAAATAATTTTGTTAACTTCAATTAATTATTTACCTCACTCTAATTGCAAATAGAACAAAAAGTCGAATATTTGTGAAAAAACTGCAACTTTCTAGCATTATTTTAAGGGAATATCATCAACAATAATAATAAATTGTTGAAACAATTATGATAGTAACCATTAATTAACAGTGACCTCTCTCTGATCGTAAGTTGGACAAACAGTGGGAAATTTTTGAAGAAACCGCGACTTTCTAATCTAATATTCATTCTAACAGAAAATTGCTAAAAACAATGACAAATAGTTCGAACAATCCATTGAAACATCTTGCTATAAGTATAGAATAGTATTTTCTGTATTAGAAACAATCTGCATTTGAAAACCCTAAGAAAATCATAATCGACGCCAAAAACTCGCAAAAGCCATTTTTTCACTTATGGGGTTTTCTTTAGGACCCTATAACACAGACTTCTTATGGGGGTGATATTTGAAAAGTAATACTTCATTCGTATTCTATGGCTAATTGTGAAGAGTAATGTTGAGTTACAATGCGATTCTGCTAATATTGAGGATTCTGAATACAATTTACAAAAACGTCCTTTTTTATGAGAAAAATACGTGTTAAACTTCATGCGAATGTGCCACCTCTAAAAATAATTTTTTGTTTAAGAAAAAAAAATGGATTTATTTTAGTGTGGTTTCGAACAAATTTCCGGGCGTTATTCATATGTAAATTGTAAACAGAAATTTTGGACCACCATAATGCACGCAATTTGAGAAATAATTATGTTTACCCAGACTCTTTCTTATGGGTACCTGTGAACGAATTTTATCTTCGAATTTTTGAATAAATGTCAATAAATGCATTTACGTTTTTCATTTATTTGTAATTAGTTCATTGAAATACTTTCCGATCATCAGGTAAATATTTTGGAACAAAGGTATATGACGATATTTTTCAATTTTTAAGCTTTTATCAGATTTGGAAGCTGTGAGTGACATCATCTGCATACTGGGTGGGACACTGATTTAAATTTCCTGCCAAGAAGGCCCCTTCAGCCGCGCAGGCCCATTGAGAGCATTAGTTCCGCATTAGGTCGGTGTGAAGCGTTGGGTGCTACCCTTTCTCGCAACTGAGATTAATCGCCAAGGATATAACAATGCTTCAGCTTGGAACAGCGAATTGATTTGCACTTTTAGGAATTTATAAGAATTTTAAGAAAATTTAATTGTTTTCCTTATAATCCTAATGTTTAAAAATAACTTTTCAAAAGCAAAATTAAAAAAGTACCAGCGAATTCTTCTACCACTTTTTAACATAAATAAAAATTTTTAATATAAAATTGATATTCGCCTAGATTATTATTAATTAACGCTATTTTTAATGAAAATACCAAATTCTCTGTCAGAAATTAGTAGGATTATCACTTTTTTTTAATTAAAAAATCGCGGCGGACATGAACCAAATCCTGCGAACAGACTAGGTTTTTTCGGAAAGTGTGCTATGTGGGTTTAATACTGAACTTAAATAGCCAGTGATGTTTAACAGCCTATCTATATTATATGCAATTCTGCTATTGTGAATTTTAATTTTTACCGAGTTTCTTGAGGAGCGAAATTGTGACATAATCAGGGGGGCGACAACAGTCACAAGGCAGTGGGTGTCCTCGACCTACTGTCTGGGTGTTCTGACACCCAGGACACCGGGTTGGTTGAGCCCCTGCATCTAATAGAGGGCATTATTACGCTTATATGAATTCTACAGGTTATAATACGTCACAGAAAGTGACACCTCCCCCCTTAAATTTTTTTAAATAATTAATAAAATGAACTACTTTAAAAAAGAATTCTCATTTAAATAATAATTTTTGAAACTTTCTATGTATACCTTAAATATATATATGTGACGTGCGCCGAAGAAAGGGGGCTTACTCTAAAAAAATCGAAATCAAGGTTTTTACACCTTTCGATAGTTTTGAGTTGCTATTTTTAATGAAGCCATCGAAAAAAATTTCCGAGCGTTATTATTGCTAATAATTGAGTCGATAGGTACTCGAGAAATCGTGCTTTCGCTCGACAGATTGAGATCCCGTGAAACGCCTCCCACCACTCACCACTACATCTCCGCGTCTCATCTATACCCCGTCCGTGAGCAGCGCCGCTGTATGCGTGAGAATGTAGTGGCAAGTGGAGAGGGAAGATTTCCTTAGTCTTCCCTCTCTCCTAAAAGTCGCGTCGATCGGGTCGACTTTGACCGCTCGTCCTCAAAAATCTCGCTTTGCAGAGTAAGCCCCCTTTCTTCGGCGCACGTCACATATATATTAGGGTGGTTTTTATTAAAACTTGGTGGATTTTTTTTCTTCAATTTCTCTGCTCTCATCTCCCAGTTTTGTTCGAATGCCTCAAAAAAGAATATCCTTCAAATTTGAGCAAAATATCGGTTAATATTTAGGAGTAGCGCAAAGGCCATGAAGTTTCCCATTGATTTAACATGGGAAAAAGTCAGCTTTATGTAAAAATAATATTTAAATGCGGTAATATATTACAGCAATTCTGTGTTTCAGTATATTGTTCGAAATTCGTCAGAGAATAAGAATCAATCATAATTTTTGGGGTTGAATAATTTTGGGACACTCTTATGGGTCCCCAAAGAAAACCCCATACGTGACAAATTTGAATTTTACATAATATTGCGGTTTATTGACGTTTTTTAAAAGTTTAAAAGAAATAATCATTAATTGGTAATTCAAGAATACCCAGTCATTTTTCAACTAATATTTAGTTTTTTGAACAATTTCAATTTGCTTAAACATTTAAGAGTATTCTTACAAATCAAAGTAGAACATAAAAATATTTCAATCTTTCGAGAAATAGCAAAAATAAAATATGTAAACAAGAAAATTGTGTAAACAATTAAAATTTGTTAGAATATCTACGAGTACTCATAATAAACAAATTAGTACTAAAAAATATTGAAATTTGTCGAAAACTTAGTGAGCGAAAATGTTTTTCCTGCTTTTTTGTTGGTAAAATATATATCAGACAAATTGGTATTATTTTAATAATTGTGAAATTATTAAAATAAATTATTTTACTGTTATCATTTATTAAATAACTCATAAAGTCTAGAAAATACGTTCGTTTCGCGAGATAACTGAAAAAACGAATATTTTAATCGTCTAGTTGCAAAACCGGCCAACTCTATGATTTTGGTAAATGCGTTTTTTCAGTTTCTCTGAGTCCTAAGTGAACTCCTTAATCAACTGGGAACAAGAAACCATGGAAAAACTACTCAAATCACTGTTTTATATGTGTTCGAAAATCACGATTTGCTGCAAAATCGGTCAAATCTCCATGCTGAAAATGGCCGCTCGTTTCGTGTAGTGTTCACCTACATACTTGAGGTTAGAGAAGTTTGTCGAAGAAGTTCCTTTTAATCAAGCAAGAAATAGGAAAAGTGTTTTGAAACATTATGCCCGAATGTCTTTATCAACCAAAGAGTTTTGGTTCCCATCTTATTCAGGCTCAGTGTGACAGAAAATCAGATTTCCCCAACAATTTTGTTTTTTGGAGATGGCCGGTTTTGCAACTAGTCGATTCATTTAAAAAAATTAGAATTATTTATACAATTGAATATTAGTTGAAAAATGACTGGGTATTCTTGAATAACCGATTAATGATTATTTATTTCTTCTAAACATTCAAAAAGAATCAATAAACCACAATATTACGCAAAATTCAAATTTGTCACGTATGAGGTTTTCTTTGGGGACCCATCAAAGCAGCGGCGTAGCCAGCATTTTTTTCGGGGGGGGAGGGGGATTCGGGTTTAAGTATAGGCAAAAAGTGGGGGAAAAGTGCAATTGAATAATAACAATACCTAATTCTCAATGCAATTAAACAAAAAAACAAGCAGTAGAATGAAAATATTTATTTATATTTAACAATATATTGCAGGATAATCTATACATAATTATATACATTAGTCGTGGGTGTCTTACATCTAGAATAAACAATTTATTTATATTCAACAATATATTGCAGGATATTTATAGACATAATTATATACATTAGCTGTGACTGCTTTACATCTCAAAGGTTAATTCTGCGCGTTTTATTTGCGAACATATTTATTACGCGTTCTGCTTCTATTTGCACGTCACGGTGGATAGTCATTAATGCTCATTCATTTAATTGCTCTTCACAGCTACTATTGCGAAGATACGTCCTTAGTCTTTTCATGGAGGAAAAGCTTCTTTCTACGGATGCTGTAGTAACAGCCAAAGTTGCCAATAATCTTAATAGAACATAAATATTGGGGAAGGTTGTTTATCACAATATCTTAGAGCATCGATAGTGTATTTGGGCAATTCTTCGCTTCGTTTTTTCCATTTGTAAACCCACATTTTTCACTCCGATTCTAGTCTTCAGTGGTTGCGCACGGATCAAGGTCTTTTTTGTAAAATGAAAGTGCAGGTTCTATGTCTTCAAAGGACGATGAGACACAGCAAATGGGAAGGACACGCTGAAGCGCGATGATCCTACTTTTATGAACTACAAAGCGCTCGCTTAGCGATTGTATTATTTTCTCTAAATATGGTATAAACAACGCTCTTCTGTAATACTCCTCAGGTATTTAAGATGAGTAGTTTTCTCTATGCCGTTGCGTTCCAAAATTTTTTGAATTCTTTATCAGCATCATTTCTCAATTCTTGAAACTTTCCGAGAACGATTTCTACATGACTGATTGCATTACTTAAATCGACTAATTTACTTTGCATGCAAAACAATTATAAATTGAAAGGTACACAACCTACTATGCAAGCAGCTTCCTTTATCATTACTATCTTTTCGTTCCTCGACGATAACTTCTCGAGACTTTACAATTAGAGTGAAAGAATCCGCCAAAATATTTACTCTATCGTGTCGGTCTATCCAACGTGTATCACAATATTTAATTAAACCGGACACAATGGTTTCTCTGCTAGCTTTTGAATCTTTTGAACTTGGCAACTGGATCTCGTTTTGCGTCACTTGGTTGAATTTGATGTGTTGGTTAACAGATTCGGTTGGACGTTTGCGTGTTGTGACATGATGCAGTTTTAATTATTTTTTTAAAATCTCGCTTCGAAGATTCGAATTTCGGAAATAAGTACAAGTTTCTTTCAACGAATCGAAATTGTTGCGTACGAAAGTTAACTTAGAGTTAACTTAGATTGAACACCTTTAAATTCACCACTCATAGCTGCTGCGCCATCATATCCCTGCCCTCGCATGAGATTCAAATCAATACCGAGGGATTCAAGAGTTTCTTTTAAAGTGTTGGCCAACCCTTCGCCAGTAAAATTCGTAACAGGTACAAAAGTGAGAAAATCTTCGCGCAACACCATTAAATCTTCGTCAACGTACCTAGCGCACAAAGAAAACTGTTCAGTCCCTTCATTATCACGAGATTCATCTGCTAAAACGGCGTAGAATCCTGCTTTCCTAATGCGGTTCATAATTTTATCTTGAATTTACACCCACATAATTCAATAATTTCATTTTGTATCTGCGGACTAGTGTACATCGCATTATTTCCCGAAAGCCTAATGTGATCACTCAATTTTACGTCACCACTTTTGGCACGATAACGCAGAAGGGCTCGAAAATTCTCGTCATTGTGGTTAGGTTCCTCGAGCGATAAGCGACCAGAATCAACGCGACCCCGTAATGCAATTTCTTGACGCCCGCAGAACATTACAATTTCAACTATACTCGATAATAGTTGGATATCTTTGCTGTTTTTTCGAAAGATATTGTTTTTAATTTACCCAATTATTATAATTGTAAAGAAGATTTTTTTATTGGCATTAGGGTCGATAATGTTCGTTTGTTTTGTGTTCTACAATTGAAACGAGATATATTTTTAAGTAAATTAAATTTAAATTTTCTATGTTTTGTCCCGGGCTGACTCACTGAACTCATCAGTAAGGTTATGTGACTCAGTCCTACCTTATACAACGTAATTGATCTAAATTCATTGTAATGCATACTTTTCAAAACAAATTCTTTTTTTTTCCAATTTTGATAAGTTTGTGAATTTGATAAATTTTTTCCAGTCAACAGTACAGGGTGTCCCAGACTCAAGCTTACGGACTTATATAAAAAAAAAAAAAAAAAAATTGATTAGCATTTCGAACTCGAAAGTTCATTGCCTCACTACCCGATTCGGGTAGTGTTTCTAGGTGGATAAATACTACCAGTGTGGGTCCACCACACCCACGACGGGTCAACAACACGCAGTATTCCCCGAACGGTCACCCATCCAAGTACTAACCGCGCCCAACACTGCTTAACTTCAGTGATCTAACGGGAACTGGTGTTTTCAGCGTGGTATCGCCGTTGACTTATATATACGGACTTATATAGCCGTATAAAAATAAAGGAAATATATAGAAAATTCCTTTTCCAAAAATCAGTTGAAGTTTTAGTTTTCAAGTTATAAAATATTTGAACTGGAACAATCAAGAGCGCCGTATAAACAGCCGTGTGTGCGTGAACAGGATTTCAGCGCAGTGTTATGGAAGCGAGTGCAGAGGTGGGGTTAGCGACGGGATAACACTACGTTAGAATCCCGCCTACGCATACACGGCTGTTTATACGGCGCTACTGATTGGACCTGGTTAAATATTTCATAACTCGAAAACTAAAACTTCAACTGATTTTTGGAAAAGGAATTTTGGATTTATTTTTTCTATTTTATGCGGCTATATAAGTCTCCACTTGAGTCTGGGACACCCTGTATAGTGTAATTATTTTCAAAATAGCAATTTTCACCGAGTGGATTTTCTGCTCTGGTCAGTGGCTTCGATTTATTGAGGAAAAGGGGGGGGGGGGGGTATTTAAAAAAAATATAAAATAAAATTCTTATTAGAAATTAATTTTTCGGAATCTATCAACCAGCTTTCCAAATAGAGGGAAGAAAACTTACAGATACTTTTCGAGATCTGACCCTTAGGTACATAATAGGGAGATTTTGCATATCGTTCCGTAGCATACGGTAAACACTAAAGTCACGTGATGACGTTTCTGCGCATGCTCTACGAGTTTGGCGTTAACGTTTTGCGCTATCCGACGTTCGTCAGCGTATCGTTTAGCGTTTACCGTATCCTACGATACGCTATGCAAAATCTCCCTAATTTTTCAGTGCGACGTTGTCTAGTGTACAGCCATGACCTCTCTTTAAAATTTTAACCTGTTTGAAGAAAATATTACGTTAAAAAAGTTTTGTGATTTGTGTCCGTGTTTTTATATTACATGTGATAACTTAGTGACGTCGAAACTAAGCCTCAATTCGCGCAGTTATGGGGAGAATAATATATTGAAGAGATGGGAAGGAAGAAAATTACTAAATTAATTTCTCTTCAACTTGGTAATTGATGATTTTTCTATTTAATTTCTGGCCCCTATCTGTGGCCCGAATAATATATATTTTATTTTTATGTTTTGTTGTGTTTCTTAAAGAAGCAAATCAAAATTTATATCAATTACATTATGATTCAACCCCTATCTGTGGTTGAAATTACACTATATTGTTGACTGCAAAAAATTTATCAAATTTACAAACTTATAAAAAGGGGGAAAAAAAAGAATTTGTTTTGAAAAACATACATTACAATGAATTTAGATCAATTGCTTTGTATAAGGTAGGACTGATTCACATAACCTTACTAATGAGTCCAGTGAGTCAGTCCGGGACGAAACATAGAAAATCTAAATTCAATTCACTTAAAAATATATATCGTTTCAATTGTAGAACACAAAAAAAACGAACATTATCGACCCTAATGCCAATAAAAAAATCTTCTTTACAATACACGATAATTTTTGTCTATTTGTTGTAGCTTCTTCTTTGGCTTGCTTATTTACTTGCATCGCAATACAAAACGAAGTTTTTTCATGCCCTTGAAAATTTTCTAACGCCTTTTTCCAATTAGTATACGGAGTGTTCAGTAATATGCCAGGACATTCATGAGCTCCCTTTCCAACACCACTTAAAGATTTAAAGCCAAAAAGAATGCATACTTTACAGCGTACCCCCTTCAATGTGTCTGAATATGCCAGCCATTTGTACCTTTCCAACCAATTAATGTTGAACATTCTTATTTGTGAGCCCTATACTTTTAGCTCTAATTTATAAGATTTATCAGGAATCCACGTACTCCTTAACGCTTGTTGCTTTTCCTCATCGACTATATTAATATTCGGTAGGTTTGATACGTACAATCCAATATCGAACTTATATCTTACAATATTTACTGTTCGTTGTTCAGTATAATTTTCAGGGGCAGCAGGGATATTAGAAAAAGTAGCCTCATCTTCCTGATGATCCGTAATCACTGGTTCACGAACGTCTGCTTGGTCAGCATTTCCATGACTCTTTTTTGCAGTAGAAGACTCAGGTTCAGCCGAAACTTTTGAAACGGCACCTTTGCTAAAGAAAAAGAAACATTAGACAATTCGTTATAAAGAAATTCTAAATTTGGAAATAGTTTTCTGATTTGATGGCACAATAAAAATTCTATTAAATGGAAATTTCTACCGATTTTTAGTCGTTCTTGATCAAAATTTTAGTGAAAAATTGTAAACTACAAGAAAAATAGTGAAATACAACTAATATTCGTATACATTTTCACCAAAGTGAATTAGTGGTTCGTATTTCACTATATAAGGTTTAGGAAGAATATGCAACTTATTTAGATTACTTTCAATACATTTTCATTTTCAAAATTTGTTTTCAAATATTAAATTTAATACTCACGTTTTACTGTTTCCATCCAAATAAGCAGTAGAAAATCCTATCTGGTGGCTGCTTTCTTTGTGTCTAGCTGCAAAGCAAATTTATTATTAGTGTTGAAATTAACATTGATAAAAATATTTTAAAAAATTGCCACCATCTTTGCTCATTCATTGCTTTAAAACTACATCAGTGACTTATTATTTTTTAAATTTCAAATAAGTGGGTCATTTCAAATTACATTCGGAATTCATGACTCAAAATACAAAAAAATTTAGATGGTTTCAACAAGTAAAACGGCCAGACCCAGAAATAAATATTTTTAAAAATCTGAATGATATGCCCAATTTTCGAAAATCTTGCAAGATTTTAACATTTTTATTCTTTCTAAGACAAAATGTCGTTTTGACATAGCTCAAATAACTAAAAAAATTTTTCAAAGATATTCAAACTATCCTAAATTTTCTTGAGCATGTAGAAACGTAATCGCACTCGAAATTTACCTGAACAAAAAAAATGAGAAGATTTTATGCATACAAATGGCCTGCCTCTAAATTAATTGCTAAAGTCTTCTAAATTTATTTTAGGTTAAGTTCGAGTGTGAAAGAGATTCTTCATGGGAACAATAATCGTTATTATGTCCTGAAAAAGCTGCAAATATTGAACTCTTACAACATTTTTTAATGATTTTAATTTATTTTTCAAATGAGGGTATAACGCAGAATCATAATTCTGTTGCAAAATTACACGAACCAACTCCAAATTATCATTCTTTTCAAAAATTCCCTGTTCAAAGTAAAAACTATAATATTTTTTTTTAGAAAATTCCCTTTCTAAATTCAGAATTAGATATCTCTTCCAAAACTCCCTGTCCTAAATAATAATCATCACAACTTCTATTTTTTTATTTCGAAACATGAATATTTCTCTCTTTTTTTTAAAGATATTTTTATTTAGAAATTAAAATTGGCACTAATTTACTGATTTTTCAAACTAAGAATGTAAATTTTGAAGAAAAAAGTTAATTTTCAACAAAATAGTCGAAAATAAACCAAAAAGAAACTTTCCATTCAAGAAAAAAAATGCAGTCAAATTGTTGAATTTTTAAGCCAAAAAGACGAATTGCCAATTTAACAAACCAGTTCAACTTTAAACAACACACTTGAATTTTCTACTAAATTGTTGAAATTTCAAGCCGAAAATACAAATTTTTTATAAAGCAGTTGAATTTTGAAACCAAGAATGTGAATTTTCAAGATAAAGGCTATTCGACTGAACTCATCGAATGCTTGATCTATAATGACTAATTCGCAGCACCTAGTTATTTGAAAACTTCAGAACAAGTGTAGATTCATAAATGAACTGGTCAGTTAAATATACTCAACTTATTTCATCCCCTTTTCCAGCTCCACCAATTTTTCGGGACGACTAGACGCAACCTATAAATTACTATAAGTCTCTAAGTTGGGATTTCCCGGTATTTTAGGATCTTCTAATTACTTTAAGGATTCTATTGCCAGGCAGATTTTCTCTAATAAGGACCAATAGACGATGTAATTAACATGTACTTCAATCCTTGGTGTTCTAGAATCATATAGTATGGCTCCCCGTGTGGTCTTACAATTAGTTTATATCCAGGTATAGTCTCCGATTGCTCTGGCCTGAGTCATTAATGCCAAAACGGTCAGACCATAGGCACTTATACGTTTATTGAAAGTAAAACCTCTTGAGTACACAGGATTCTAAAATTTCGGAAGAAGGGGGGGCTTGAACACCCCAAGCCCCCCCCCCCCCCCTGGCTACTTCGCTGCATCAAAGTGACTTAAAATTATTCAACCTCAAATTTTATGATCGATTCTTATTCTTTGATGAGTTCTGAACAATATACTGAAGCACAGAATTATTTGTAACATATTATCGCGTGTAAATATTAGATTTACTGAAAGCTAACTTTTTCCCATGTTAAATCGATGAAAAACTTCATGGTATTTGCGCCACCGCTAAATATTACCCGATTTCGCTCAAATTTGGTGATTTTTTTCTTGGTCATTCGAACAAAACTGGGGGTGAGAGCAGAGAAATCCAAAAAGTTTAAAATAAGGGCCACCCTAATATATATCAGTTATCGAAACTTAACCTAACTGTTATACTATTCACACATAAAATGTACAATTCAAATAAAATGTCTTACATTGTTTACTAAAATCTTTTTTATGTTTTTTTTTTATTTTTCATTCGCATGCACATACACAGAGTCTAAGCAAAAATTTACACATTAAATATACGTATAATTCGAATAAAATGTCTTACGTTGATAACTAAAATCTATTTAATGTTTTTAATATATTTTTCATTTGTACCCACCGTTTTACAGAGGTAATTCTGTACTGAAGATTTCATCTATGACTTTTTCTAGTTGTTCAGGGAAACTTTGTGTTATCCGGGTTGAGGATTTGAAAAATCACTTCAACTTCTGCCCCACAAGTTTTTTGTCTCGTCACGCTACATTGCTATTTCAGGATGGAACTCGAAAATAATTCTTCACACTATTAATAATGCAGGCTGAAATTGTTAATTTTGTAGTTACGAAAATTTTAGTATAATTAAACGCTTACCTTGAAATGGAAATGGCTCAATGGTATAATAAAAATCTTATAATAAATACATATATAATTGTATATACAAAGATCTTTTAAACTTGTTTGTTTTGTCATAGTCGCATGTTCTGTCACGCGACCTTTAGCAACGTATAACGATTGTCATTGAAAATCTCGGCGTTGAATTTTTAATGGTTCTTCTTAGGAATGATACCTCCCCTTAAGTGGGTTTTGACGATTATCTTGGAAAAGGGGCATCGAGAAAAAATGCGTTTTTCCTGTGCAGACCATATTTTCCGAGCAATCCATCCTCGGAGTGGATGGTAGTTTTACTGAAATCGTTTCGAATCGGAAGGTCTTTAAATGTAGATGCTAAAAATTTGGGAGCAATCCCTCCTGTAGAAAATTATCGGGACAGACTCCAGTCCAGTTATGTCTTATCTAGACGGTCTTTTCAGGCCCTATTCGGGTGCTGGCTAGCCTATCAAGACCAAAAAAATTTCGAACCTTTGAGTCCAAATATTCTTGTACACATTTCCAAAAATATCCAGGGTGTTTAAAACTTAAAAGCATGAAAAATGAACAATGTGCTTATAATGTCAAGCATCTAAAATAGATTTTCACAACACGGACTGACTAGCGCTAGACTAACTCGTCCAGGTTAACACTTGATTAGCTTGTCCAGACCAGGGGGGTGACACGATTTTCGCTTTCGCATTAGAGGCGCGTGTCAGTTTTGTAAAGAGCGGCGAGTCGTGAAACATTGGCGCCACCTCTGCGTCGCCCCGTCTGCCCGTTGTCTGTTATTATTTTGCATCCAAAAACTCGTGACATGTCAGAACTTTATCGTTAATCTACTTGCCGTATTTGATTCATTTACGGATAAATCTATTATGAAAATGGGGGGGGGGGGCATCGATTTATAGTCCCGAACTGTTGATCAGGGTACGACACAACCCGCTTAAACGGAGTTAAAAAAGTGTATTTCAATGTTCCAAAAAATGACGTTGAACGTTGGCAACAACCAATCAAACGTGAGAAAAAGGATTTCATTGTTAAACCTGAACATTTAGTGTGCCAAGATCACTTTTTAAAGGATCAGATAATTTTGAAAAAGGAAGTTTTAGCTGCTGATGAAACGGTTATAGTAGTAAGTATTACGATTTGTTTACATCGATGTACTTTAACCCAAAATAATCGAATGGCTCTGACGGTTTCATTACTACATTGATTTTTAAATTTTGACATATTCTTCTTGTTTCCGAACTTTGAAATTATTGTGATAGAGTGTAAAATTGTTGTTTGAATAGTTTTTGAAATTTTAAAAATACTCTAAGACCCTTACTATCTTTAAGAAAAATTTAAAAATAACCTTGATGTCAGTTTTGGATAAATCGCTGAGTTTCGACATTTATGTACAATTATATTAATTCATTAATAAACTCAAGCATTAAAATAAAATAATAATGATACAATAATGATTTTCTTGCAGTCAGAATGGTACAAAAACCATAAATTAAAACCAGGGATTTTGCCATCTTAATTTCCAAACTACAAACAAGCATTCACTCTACCTTCTGAGAATGATTTGAGACATAAAGATCCAGTCTTTTCATTCCCGTGATCCACGCATGCAAGCGATATCTTAGCTTTTATTATAAAACAATATTTACAAGTGCGAATGAGAGAATTTGTCAATCGAACAATGTCGGAAGTCCAAAAGGATAATTTTGCGGAAAAAAAGTCGCCAAATTTTGCAAAACGCAGTTTTGCTTAATCGTATATAACAAATAATTATGTTTTTGTAAATACTTTGAATAATTATATTTATTTAAATAAATTAACCTGGCATTTATTACCCCTATATACACTTCTATTTTCTGTACTACATATATAATTTATGTCTCCATCTTCTAATTCCATTTTTAAATAAATAAATGACTAAATGTACAGTAAAGTTAATAACTTCAATATTGATCATCTTTTCAGCCATTCAACGATCAATACAATATACTGAATATTAAAAAATATGATTGTTATAATTTCTTGTATATTTTCATTACAATGTAATAATACATTAGAATCATTCAAGGCATTAATAATTTAGAAACTATTCTTTATATTATCATTTCAGAACCTTTAGTTTATTTGTTTTAAACTTTGAAGACGTAATCTTTATATTTCACCTATTTATTCTACTGCTCAATTCAAGCTCAAAGTTTTTAAATTATCCACAAACGTGCAAAATATTACAGAACTGCGAAAAATACTAAATCTCCCATGATTCTAATCAGCTTCCATTCAAATGTAGGGCGTGGCGCTGGTGGAGCCAGTGTTCCATTTTCTGCCGTCCTTCACAAAACTGACACAGCGCATTTACATGGCGAGTGACCCCCCTGGTCCAGACTAGCGTTTGGCCATACAAACACCTTTTACTTCTACTCAGCGCCATAATAGACCGTCTCGACAGCGCCCTAATAGCGGTCAAGATGGTCTATCCTGGCCCCGAATAGTTCCTGAACAATTTTCTATACGTGCCGATTTGAAAATTCAATTTTCGGAAGACTTATATTTTAAAAGCTCCTACATACAAATGATGTGAAATTTACAACCTAAAAGTCATACTTTTAGTAGAATATAAAATTCAAAAAGTCAATACTTCTTCATTTAAGATAAAGCTCTCGAGATTTTAATATTTAAAATACTTCTTGTTGCAGTTTTAAATTCGAAAATTTTTAGTGGCCTTTATTTGTAGAAAACGCAAAATTCTAATGTTTTATATTTTAATGGATTCGAAAATTATAAAAACTCTCCCTTTCCATCTATTGAAGATGGAAAGTAATGTAGATTACTGGTCAATTAACGTTTCGACTGCTCGTCGACAGTCCTCATCAGTACAATTCTTCTACTGTAAATGTAAGCTGTGGGATAAAAATACATAACTAGTAAGCATAAAGACTTAAAAAGCACAGATATAGTGTCGGTCTTTGAGAAACTAAGTATGAACTAAGTATGAATAAAGATTATACAAATTGGAGCAGGAGTATAATTAATTGAAGTGTCGTGACAATTGAGATGAAGATATAAAAATCATAAAATTCATATTATTAAAAGTTGTTACATTTTGGTTTAATTCTAATTTTTCGAAGGTTGAATTTACTATTGTATTGACTCCATCTGCTGGACGGACTTAAATACAGATTAAAATTATTGTTGACATATTAAAACACATTCGTTTTCTTGCCGTCCAGCAGACGGAATGAAAACGGCAAGAAAGACAGGTGATATATAGTTGATAGGTTGATTCGCATTGACATGGTAGTACATTGAGTATATCTATGGCGCATGACGTATCACTTATGAAGCGTGAACGGTACATTGTTGCAAAAGAGAAGGAAAAGAGAGAGAGATGAGCAAGATGAAGGAGCAGTTATTTTCGAGGTGTAACATTAAAAGTTAAGAATGAAGAAAATATATATCATTGTGAGGCATGGATGAGGCTATTATATGTGATGCTCATATTCTCTATGTCAGTTCGGAAATTAACGTTATTAGTATTCTTAATAATGTAAAACATTTCCATGAACATGCGTTTGAAATAGTGTGTTTCTTTAGCTAGAATAGTAACGTTTTCGAAATCAAAGGAATGTCTGTTTAAAGTTGCGTGTTTCGTGTTGAGTCTGTTGTTGTTACAGTCTCTCACGTGTTCCTTTATTCTTACATCAATGTAACGTTTGGATTCACCGATATAACATTGCTCACAATCCAAGCATGTTGATTTATAAACTACATTCGTAATTTTGTTTTTCGGAATTGGATCTTTTTGGTTTCTGAACAAATTGAAGGGATCTTTAACAGGTTTGAAAATGATTTTGATATCTTGTTTCTTGTATAATTTTTGAAGAATTCTGGACATTTGTGGATTGTAAGGTAAAACAATCGAACGATCTAAGTTTAATTCGTTGTTTAATCCATCGTTGATATTATGATGATAAGTCTGAATTTTGCTAACCCTCTGTTCTATTAATTTATTAACAAGTTTTTCTGGAAAACCATTGATTTTAAGTGTGTGCGAAACGATTTCTAAATTTTTATGGTGGAAAGAGACATGTGAAAGTTCTACGGCTCTGTCAACTAAATTGTTAATAATACTAGTTTTATAAGAAGGATAGGTAAGGGAATAGAAATTGGCGTATCTGCCAGACCAAGCAGATTTACGGAACCACTTAGTGTAAATTTTACCATAATCATTGGAGAGTTGTACATCTAAAAAGGAAATACTTTTGTCTTGCTCATATTCGATCGTGAGTTGTAATCTGTTGTGATACTTATTGAACAAATCTTTAAAAGTTTCAATTTGGTTGCGAGGTAGACAAGACAAAATGTCGTCGACGTATCTACACTCGAACTCCAAAGATACGAGCTCCAGAGATACGAGCAATCCACAGATACGAGCATCTCAACTCCAAAGAAGCGAGCGGAATTTTTTCCCCTTTGCCCCCACCATTTCCGAGAGTGAGGCGCGCGCGAGAGCCCGCTGATTTGAATTCGACGTTTGTTCACCGGAAATTGCATACGCGCGCGTGCGCGTAGTGGGCCTATGGGCGTTACCACGCATTACCCCCAAAATCTAAACGTTGCAGGAGTGGGAGCCCCTTTGACGCTCGTATCTTTGGAGTTCCCGATTCCCGAACTTCTCGTATCTTTGGAGTTCGAGTGTATAGTAAAACAGTGGAGGAAGATTTTGATTTTGAGAGAGAACATCACGTTCCAAGGATTCCATTACCAAATCAGATACTGCGGCAGAGATAGGTGAGCCCATAGGTACGCCATATGTCTGTTTATAAAATTTTCCTTGAAAGGTGCAATAAGCATTCTTCAAACAGAATTCCAATAATTGTATAAAAAATTCATAAGGTAATTCAGTATGGTTTGTGATTAAGTTCCATTTGATTAAGTTTTTCCATTGATTAAGTTCCAGTAATCTACATTACTTTCCATCTTCAATACTATCTCATTATTTTCATTTTTTGAATGTGGCTCTTCTCTTATTAAATCAATCACAGTCGAAACTTTAGCTCCAGCCTTGGACCTTTATTATTCTTACAGCCTAACGAGAATAAAGTCGGTTTTGATATTTATTCTCTATTAAGAGAAGTCGATTTCCGGACGAAAGTCTTTAAAGGGCCGATTATACTCAGAGCATGTCTCGTTAAATCTAATTTACTGGTGTACCAGTCGGATAGAAATGAGAATGATTGGATCGACTGGTTGTGATTTACTACCTTGTTTACTTCAAATTTATCGATGAAAAACTAAATTAGCATTATTAGAAAACAAGGGAAAGATCTCAGCTTCTCATTTACTTTCTCCAGATGTTCTCGTCATTTGTTTTTTATTCTTAAAGGAATGTTCAAATGTTTGAATTGGTTCGTTAATTCAAAGCCAGTCAAACATTGACTGCAAGGAATAATATTGTCTTAGTATGGGATGTGAGATATGGAAATTTTGTCAAACGGGGATTGATTGTGTATGAATTGAGAGAGAAGCTCGATAGATATATCAGAAACGATATTGTCTTCATTAAAGGGACTCTCGAATTGATGAAAACTTCTTTCTTTTTTTCATTTACATAGATTTTAAAGGGAAAAAGTCAACCAGAAATCAACTTCTCACTTTTTCCTCTTTCCGTCCTTTTTATACTACGAGCAGGCAAAGCGAACAGTAAAATCGATCACCGTTCATTTATTCCTATTCATAAACTATATGAAGAATTAGGTCCACAAAAAGTTTAGCTCTTATCACTTTACACGCCGTAAGTGGCTGTGATACTATAAGCTCATTCCATAATATAGGAAAAAAGAAAGCGTATGCTGGATTTTCCAAACTGCCTGATCCAGACTTCGATGATTTAGCGAACATTGTCGATTTACCTGTACAAAAAGCTTTGGATTCAGTGACAAAATGGTTAAGCGCGATTTCTATTCCGAGTAAACCTAAAAGAAAGGAAGCTTTTGAAGGAGAAAATGCAACATCAATAAATCATTCAAGATATGAAATAGCATTTATTAAGAATATACCAGTAGACAAATTACCTCCGGCAGAGCCAGCATTGTTACAGCATATTATGCGTGTTAAGTGGCAAGTTAATGAATGGACTCAAGCAAGATCTGCATACGTTCTTGCTCATCACAAGCTTCTAAATGTTGCGATCTGTGCTCTTGCTCTATAAAATGTAAAAATCTAGAAATACCAACTGACGATATTCCTGGAAAGGAACTGAATGTGAGACTGGAGATTAGTTGTTCATCTAATAGTAGGAAATAAATATAAATAAAAGTTTATATTTAAGCATAAATGTATATTTTGTATTAATAAATAGTTATTATTAGATGCATTTCTTGTAACAACATTTAATTTCTTTATTTTTCATTTAAATGTAAGGTATAATTTGTAATCTCAGATAACTATGCGATACTATCATCAATTAAAAAGTATACACACTGTTAGAAAAATCTGTATGAGATTTAATATATGTACATGTGTGTGAAGCAAATATGCACTACCGCTAGTGAAATGTAGCATATACATTGGTGTAGTGAATTTAATATACAGGTCGGTATAGCAGTGTGCATGAAAACTCAAAGTGGTTTCATTTCTTTAAATCTTGTCAAATATTCGCAATTAAATTAATAATCTAGAATTCGTCCACTGAGTTGTTATTTATAATGAAAGTGCGACGTACGGGTGGAACTTTTCCCAAAATCCAGTCTAAATAGTAGAAATTTAATGCTAGTACAGTTGATCGTAGGTAAGGTCTGCTATTTTTTTGCTTAATTAATTAATCTTTTTAACAGTGCAGTTACTATATCAATAGTTCGCGAATCGATATTTTGTTTTCCGGCTACTCGCCCGCTTATGGAGAATCGGTGAATTTCACGAGTTTCTGATCGCAAATCTTGAAAGGGGAAAGAAAGTCGCCAGAATGAAGAACATTTGGCATGCAAATATAACTTTCTGCGAGTAACCTCGAATAAAGAAAATTCGAAAAGCTGCAGTAGAAGCCGAGAAAAAAATGTATGACAATGGCGCATTTCGGTTATTTTTCGACCTTAAATCGCTCGTAGCTCAAAAACGAAGCGTTTTCCGAAAAAATAACAAGAGTTAAAAAATGCTTTTTTTTGCCCAAAATATATAATAAATGTGTTTTCTTATCGATTTTTCAATCCTTTTCAATTTTGCAAGTTTTTTGTTAATAACAAATTACCGACCATTGGTACGAAAAAATATTAGGAAGGTTTTTTGTTCGCAACAACATAATGCATCGATTACAAAAGGTTTCATCCTGGCGAAACTATCTGGTTGGTAAACTCGTTTTTGTATACGTCTTTTTAGGGGTGCGCCGCTCGCCTAGTAGGAGCCCCCAAGCACAAGAAGAACGCTGACTCATTTTCGTGTCTTCACAGAATCGGCTTCGACTTCTAAAGCTATTCCCCTCGACATGGAGCCCCACCTTGGTACGATACCAGCTTTTTCTGAGGGGACCTACAGTTTAAGGTGGGTTCCGAACCACCGACGCCCCGGTAGAAGTACATAGAAAAATTTCCATTGGTACCCGGCTCAGGGATCGAACCCCAGACCTCATGTATGGAAGTCCGACGCGCTATCGTCTGAGCCACCGAGGCTTCTTGAAAAGTATGTATTTCAGAGAGAAATATTGTGCACAAAGAATGTAGGTCTCAGTATATTACACATTTGTTCTGTCGAAGATTTTTTTATGCAGTAAAAAGTTTGAGAGTAAAATTTGTTTTTACGATGAATAAAAGTTCCTTGTAGTTTTTATAATTTACGAAGGAAGGTGTTGACTTTTCATGATACACTTTTATAACAGACTTGAAGATCTCGAAAAACTGCAATGATTTTATGTTCAACATTCTGCTCCCAAATGAATAGTTTTTTAACAAAAAAATCAATTTTGATGTCATAAAATTGTTGACATTCGTTTCATTTTAATTTTCTCGTGAAGAATGTTTAGGAAACTATTACAGGTAATAATAAACAAGATATATATTTTATGAATTTTTATTTCTTGAAATTAAATATATGGACAGTTTAAAATTCATTATCAAACAAATTTTCGAATATTAATTTAAAAAATTTGTTGATCGAAGTCTACTTCAGGTGAAAGGGAATATCGCGGCAAGTTAAATTGCGGTATCTCTCATTCAGAAAAATTTGAAGTCCACAAAAAATTCTCTTTCCGCATCCAACGAGACTTTGGAAAATATAAAGGGGTAGGAGAATGTGACCTATATTATTTCTGTGACTTTTGCCAATTTTTCATGGAGTTGAAATTGTTTATATTTGCAGATATATGCTAATAAATTTAATTTTGAAAGAATAAAGGCAATATTGCCAACAGCGTTTCGCAAGTAATTAATTAACTAATAACTTGTGCTTCTCTGAAAATTTATGTTTCTTTAATATAATAGATCGAACGGAACCAAATTGTCTTTTTTCAAAACCTGCTGATTGTAGAGAAAAATGTTAATCACAAAATAGTTTAAGTTTTTCAAGATCCTCAAATCTGTTATAGAATTGCATTTTGAAAAATCAACACCTTTCTCCGTAAATTAAGAGAAACTACAAGGAACTTGTAATTTAAGCGTAAAAACTAGTGACGAAAACAACTATGCACATCGAGGGCCGGTAGTACAATTGTTCACGTTGTGAATTACTGGTACAACTGCGTGCCAGCTTATCTATGCACCTCTGAATTTCAATGTGCACGTATTTATTTTGCAGAATTCTAAGCTTGTTACCTGCAAATTAGGAAAATCGAAAATAGTGTACGTAGCTCAGCTGCAACAGTGGTTGTTAAAAGGTTAAGAATTTTAAAGTATCAATAGTGTCCCTGATTTTTGGGTTCCCTGAAATCAAAGAATCTATTGACACAGCAAAATTCTCCAAAAAATTGTTTTTTGACAATGTCATATCTGTTTGGTACCAAGGGGATGATTTTCAAAGTTAAGTGTTCCAGCTCAAGAATCGGAGTATGTATTTTCGAGAAACCCAAAAATTAGAGACTCTATCTATCCTGCAAAACTCTCAAAAATATTATTTCTTGACAATGTTATGTCCACTTGGTACAAGGGGTTGATTTTTCATTTTCAGGGTTGGAGCCCAAAACTCGAAGTGAGCGTTTTCGAGAAGCTCGAAAATAGAGACTCTAGCCACATTGTAGAAGTCTTAAAAACATTATTTTTTGACACTGTCATATCTGCGTGGTACCAAGGGGTTGACTTTTAACGTTGAGGGGTGAGCCCAAAAATCAAAGTGGGTATTTTTGAGAAGCCCAAAAAACAGATACTCTATTGCTACTTTAAAATTCTTGAGAACATTATTTTTTGACAAAGTCATATCTGCGGGGTACCAAGGGGTTGAATTTTATCTTTGAGGGTTGGGGCCTAAAAATCGGAGTGGGTATATTTAAGATACCCAAAAATCTGAAACTCTAGTCACATTGTAAAATTCTTAAAAAGAAAATTTTTTGAAACTGTCATATCTGCGTTTTACAAAGGGGTTGATTTTTACCGTTAAGAGTTGGGGCCCAAAAATCGGAGTGGGTATATTCGAGATGCCCAAAAATCTGAAACTCTAGTCAAATTGTAAAATTCTCCAAAAGAATATTTTTTGACACTGTCATATCTGCGTGGTGCAAAGGGGTTGATTATTACCGTTAAGGGTTTGTGCTCAAGAATCGGAGTGGGTATTTTCGAGAAGCCCAACAATCAGAGAATCTAGCCACATTGTATAATTCTTAAAAAAATTATTTTTTGACACTGTCATATCTGCGTGTTACCAAGGGGTAGATTTTTAACGTTAAGGGGTGTGCCCAAAAATGGAAGTGGGTATTTTTTAAGAGCCCAAAAACAAGAAACTCTATTGATACTTTAAAATTCATGAAAACATTATTTTTTGACAAAGTCATATCTGCGGGGTATCAAGGGGTTGAATTTTACCATCTTCAACGATAAGGGTTGCTGCCCAAAAATCAGATCGGTTATTTTTGAGGAGCTCAAGAATCAAAGACCTATCCACACTGTAAAATTCTCAAAAAGATTATTTTTTGAAAAAGTCATATCTGCGTGGGAGAAAAGAGTTGATTTTCAACGTTAAGGGTTGGAGCCCAAAATTCTGAATTATCAAAAATCCCAAAATTCGATTGCGGAGGTCCCAGCCTAGTCAACCTGTTCGAATTGACACTCTTGGAACTTTCCAGATCATATTTTATCCCTCAACATTTTCTATCACGTTTTTCCTCTGATATTTCCGAGTAACATTTTTACCTCGCGATTCTGTTTTCCTCTTCTCCTCGGAACTTTTTCTTCACTGTTTTTCCCCGAAACCTTCTGTGTCACATTTTTCCTCTGAGGGCTTCATATGACCTGTTATAAATACTTGCTTACGAAGACTTGGTGCAGCTAATATAGTTTTAAAATGCAAAATGCTTTTTTCAAGGTTATGCGATGAAACTTTCATGAAATAAACTTCATTCATCCATTGATTTTTTGTTTATGTGCAAAGGCAGAAGGTCGGCCGAAAATCTAAGCCAGCTCACAAGTTAATAAAAATTCTGCTAAAAGAGAGATTCTACAAACAACAAAATTAGAAGTACGAAACAGAAAATTTAAATAAGGCGAAAAATATATTCAAACAAAAAACATTCTAAAAACAATGAATAACTTCAAATTTTGAAAAAAATATATGATTGAAAGATTTGGAAATTTGAAAAAAAAACTTCCAGTTATACGTGGTCTTTAGAAATAATGAACAAAAAATTCCTTTAAAAAAAATTATACAAAAAAAATGTCTTAATGTTCTTCACAGTCATGTGAATAAAAATATATTTTGAAAATTACTCTTAAATAAAAAAAGTTATAATTATAGAAAAATGGAATAAAATTCTGAATAATAAACCTAAAAACTCCCAAATTTTGACGATACCATTACAGAAGCGAATTAAATGCAAAGCAAAAACTATGCAAAAATGAATAAATAAATTGCCATCTTGTTTCGTTTCATCCATGATCTAATTTTTCATTTTTAGTGTTATTTTTCGCGATTGGAATAAAAACTACGCATATTATCACGAAACATTGTATATTTCAATTTCGATACTGTCCAAAATTTGGATTCAACACTACCAATTGTCATTTATTGCTGCCTGTTTCAGCCCCTTTTGAATAAGCCCTCTGCTTTGTACGTTTTTATGAAGCCCTGCTAATTGTCCTGCAGTACGAAAATCACCTCCGGAGCTCTAGTCACTCTAGCGGCTCTAATACACTTGAACACATGACATCGTCCTGCTATATTTGAAAAAATCGTTTGACTGTGAGGTAATAATGAATTTCTCTGTTAGGTGTTTAATTAAATAACTGCAATTTGGAGCATTTCTGGAGATTCTCGAATGCCATTTGAGGCATGGGCTACTCGAATGCTGATGGGAGCCGCTGTGCAGGAAACAATTTCACCTTCTATTGAATTTGATTGGCTTGAGTTGGCACGATATTCAGAACCCACGTTTGATTACAAAATTATGTAATACAGAATAGAAACAACTCCGATCATACGGATTTTATAAATTATTAGGAAGGTGATAATATTCATTTTTAAACGCATCTACTTTAAAATTGTCACAAAAGAAAATAAAGAATAAACTAGCTGTAAGTTCAATCTCGCGTGTTTCCACTTTGTTTTTATTTAAAATTGTACAATGTTCATTTGATTATCACTTTGCCTCTACCTACACTCTAAAAACAGACTATTAACTGTCAAAAGATTCCTTTCACTATTAAAGGATTTTCTATTCAAAATTGGCATGAGAGGAAATTCTTTCATAGTTAAAGGATTGTCGTTTCAAATGTTATCCTTTAACTGTGAAAGGATTTCCTCTCATCTTGAAGTGAAATCTATTGTCGAACAAGAGAAAGAATAATTTAAATGTTAAAAGAAAACTTATTGCATGATATTACGTGCAAGAAATGTACAAAAGCCGAACTCTGGTGAATCTAAATATAAAATCAATGTAAATATAAAATCGGTATAAAATCGACGCTTCAAAAAATCATTTCACAAAGAACGTCTTACGAACTTTTGATTGACAAAGGCATTACAAAAAATTTATACTTCGATTGTCAAAAGCGTAAAAGTCAATATAAAGTGAGGTTATGCGGATCAAAAACTGTTCTTTCAGTACACGTACCTCCCAAAGTTTTCGCGTCACAATCTGGGATTCCTAATTTTTTTGAGAAATTCATTTTACACCTCATTTCGCACGTTTTTTTACTCACTTTATCAATCAATGAATAAATCGTGCAGTGAAAAAATTCACTCATGCGCAGGCGCATTTTCTCTGCTAGCCAACAGGTGAAATCCTTTCATAGTTGAAGGAATTCTTTTCAAAGTCAAAAGAAATCGTTCATCAGTAAAACTACTTCCTTTTTGCATTTAATGGATAAGTCTTTGAACAGTGAAACTATTCCATTGATGGACAAAAGAAATCTGCTTAATTTCAAAGGATGCATTCTGAAAGGAACGTGATTGTACTGTTAATAGACTTCTTCTTAGAGTGTAGTGATTAATAAGTATAAGTATATTTGCATCTCCATACAGGAAGTATTAATGATTCGTTTAGCCTCATGTCAACGTGTCTTTTCTATACTTGCATCAACTTTGAATTACGGTAATGAAACAAGTATTACTGTAAGAAACATATTTTTAAATACTGTAAATGCCCATAATGTCCACACTCTTCAATAAACTGTATTGATATTATCGGTTAACCGATTCGCTTCGATTTGAGGTATTTTTCTATATCGATCGCGAGCTTTGGTGCGCGTGTTTTGGTAATTTGAAATATTTTGTAATTATCTTTGAAATCTAGTTGCAGTTAGAACCAATACTGGTTAATGCAAAATAATCCAAAGCAGGTTTTCAATCCTCTTCAACCATTCTCAATCTGTTTCGACCCGAGATTAAATGCCAATCTCAATACATGTCTCAACCCCAAATTCAATCTGAATGGATCCGTGGCTAACTTATTAATCCTTTTGCATTCATGTATCAGTACCAACTTTAATCCGAACCCATACCGAATCCATATTTTAATCCGTCCCTCCAATCCTTTTTAATACGTGCGACTTCTCCAATTCAACCAGAATGAATTCGATATCAGTCCAAGTGGATAAGTGTGAATTCAAAACCAATCCAAATGAATCACACACACATCGGAAACAAACTTTCACTCCTTCTCAATCCAATGCCCAATCCGAATGAATCCATGACTCGCCCCAAGGCAGTTTTAATATTTTCAATGCTCTCAAGCCTGTGCACTCAATCCGAGTGAATCGGAAACCAATTCAAATCGAACTTCCAGTCCTTTCAAATCCGTGCATTAACATAAACTTGAATCCTGAAACGCATTTCAATCATTTTCAATCCGCGCGCCCAATCCAATGAATCCAAAGAAAAAATTTCATTCCTTCTCAATTATTGACCGAACAAATACTTTAATCCGACTCAATCCGAATTGATCCAAACTCTCTCTCATGCATGCTTTCCACTTTCCTATCTTCCTTCCATCCCCAAACCTCCACTCCATAACACAACACCGCCCAACCCAACGCATCAAACGACCAAACCCTCATTCTCCAATCGTCATTGAACCTTCTCTTTCCTATATACCATACTTGGCCCATTATTGTACTCGCACATTCGATTATTTTCCTCACCTGCACCTGGTTTCCCCCTCCTGCCACGAACCAAAAACCTAAGTAACAGAACTCCTCCACACTTTCCACTGTTGGCCCGTTCATCCTCCAAACGCAACCTATTTTGGTCTTTCTATTTCTGAAGCACTAAGGAAAAAAGAAACGATTGAACTGGAGCGCCTTGAAATGTTTTCCTTAAAATTGCAGCTTGAGAAAGTTGCATTTCAATTGTTTTTTCGACTCTTTGAATTGGTCAGCTATTAAATTTGCAAGGCCACATTCGGAGATGTACTCGTTCTATCGTTTTAAGACATTCTGAATAGGAGAACATAGCCTCAAAAAACTAACTTAAGTTCAATTGGTGATTTACGATTCACAGAAGAAATGCATGAGTTGTTTCAAGTTCTCAAAGAAATGGAGTTTAAAGGATGTCAAACTGAATGGTTAAGTGCAGATTCACTTCAACAGAAACGAATCTGCATCATACAATTGATGATTGATGAAGTCCGATGAATTGTATAATGCAGATTGCGCTCTTCATTATTGAATTGTAGTGAATCGGAATTGGGTGCGAGTAAATTTGAATAGTCAAGTGCAGATTAGTTAGGAACTTAAATTAATTCGATTTTAAAGATTCAAAAATGTCCATCATAAGAAACCTATTTTATAAATATTAAAATAAAATATTAAAATAAAATAAATAAAATATATTGAAACAATTTAATATAAATATTTAAATTGTAATAAAATTTACATACATATGTTAGTGAAATTCAAGTTTATGTAAATAGTAAAGTTTTCAAACAATTATAATAAATTAAATAAATGTCTGATAATGAAATATTTTTGATTATAACAAAGTATAAATATATGTATACTGTAGTTTACATCTGGGCAATTTTTTTAATCAAAAAATGAATAAACCACTCTAATTATATAAAAGGCGGAAATTGTCTTTAAAAAAGTTAAATTTGCGAATGCGTATTTTTTTAAACATAGGTAAATAAACGTAATACAGTTGTGAGATCTGAAATACTCAATTTTTTAAATTTCAATAATTCACAAAGAGTCATGCACCATTAACCAAATTCTGTGACATTCGGAGTTTTACAAACGAACTTTTTGTCTTCAAATTCTAATAAAATAATTTCAGGAGAGACATTTTTAAAAGGTACAATCATTTCTTTATTCAATCCCGTTACTTTCTAAATGTGCGGCATTTCTACGCTGCTCACAGTCATTTTTTCAACTTTAAGGATCCACACTTGCAAATAGCAATCTTCTTCGTTTGGAATATCTGAAATTTTAAAAATTTGCGCAATAGATCCGCATTTTAGCTGTATTATTATTATTATTCATTATTATTATTATGTTATCGTATTATTACGATAACCGTCGTTTTTCAATCGGTAACGTAATATTTTTAGTGATTCGTAAAATAATCACTTCTCCGATTCATTGGCACTTCTAACCTATCGTCAGCAATCTGCCATTCCAGTTTTAGATATACATTTCATAGGACCTGATATACGATTGAAACGTGGTCAATGGTTTCTTGTTTCCTGGGCACATCACCTTGGTCTTCCCTACGTTCACCGTCAGGTCTTTTGTTCCCACATACTGTTCAAAAATTCTATTTTCACTTTTCTATTCACTGAGTCAAAGGCTGCTTTGAAATCTACAAAAAAAGCGACTGATTTCCCTCTTTTTCTCTCTAAGTTTTTGTTAACCAAGTAGTTAAGTACGTAAATGTTGTCTATTGTCCCGATCCCTTTTCTAAATCCCGTCTGATTGTGTGGGATACTTTGCTTCTCCTCTATCTGATTCTCGAACCTCTTTTTCAGAATTTTTGAATATACTTTATAATCCAATGGCATGGGAGTGATCCCTCTGTACTCTTCTACCTTCTTACCCTCCCTTTTCTCAACAAGTGGTACCATCAGACCTGTTACCCACTCCTCGGGCCACCCTTCTCCTTTCCAGACCTTGTTGCAGATCTTCCACATCCCTTCCCTAATTCCTTCTCCTCCATACTTTATCGCTTCGTTCTCCATACCATCCTCTCCTGTAGCCTTGTTTCTTTTCAGTCTATCTATCGCCTTATCCACCTCTTCTCTTGTTATTTCATTCCCTTCCTCCATCTCTCCCTGGACTATCCTTCTATTTTCCCCTTTGATCCTATTTTGTTCTCCCCCTAACAGACCCTTAAATTAATCCGTCCACGCACCCATTTCTATTTCTTCATTCACGCCCTCCCTTTCTCCTCTTTCCCTATTTGTAACATCCCAGACCCTGCCTTATTATTATTTTGACTTTTCCAATTATAATTCTTCTTTCCATTGGTCCATCCTGTTCCTCCCTGTCCTCCTCTGTTCTCCCTTTTACCGCCAGTTCTTTTATGACCCTGAGACCATGCCGCCCATCCCTCTACCTTTAACGAGTTACTTTCTTGTTTTTTGCATTGTCCACACATACCCTTTAGGTAACATCCTTTTCATCCCCTTCCAATCCTTCTCATCTGCCCAGGTTTCACTCATCATAATCACGTCCCACTTTTCTAACTCCCGCCAAAAACCTTCATTCTTGTTCTTCAAGCCTGACACATTCCAGAAAGCTATTTTCACGTTTTTCCCATCCCTTCCCTCACCTATCCTCCTCACTT